>JAQIXN010000015.1:0-112257 GCA_034698145.1 Proisotoma minuta | reverse complement strand
TTATTTTACATCTTAAAATAATATATATATATCAAACCTTGAGCTTTCTTCTCTGCTTCCAATTTTTGAGAAAACTTTTTCACAGGCGATATTACAGGGGATGCCGACTGTTTTTGCAATGCAGAAGTTGTATTAATGCTTTCTATCACAGTTTGGTACGTTTTTATCACAGACAAACAATGTTGAAGAAGTTGAACGCCACAGGATATTACCTATCCAATTAAGTCAAACAAAAAATTAACAAAACTGCTAAAATCCTTTCTTGATATTAAAAAAATTACTTGAGGATTATGACAACGAAATGGATTGACTTCATCAGGAGGGCTTTCATTAGTTCCAACTCCATAAAATTTAGAGGCTGCAAATAAATTTCCAGCCAAACACAATATTGACTGATGAACAGTCAGGTCGTAGATGATTGGAGATGTGCGAAGGACATCAACAGCTTTGCAAAGCAGAAATTGTGAGTTGAGATTGTCGCGAAAGCCTCCCCAAAATTGTTTGTAAATGCGTGGCTCATAACTCTCACTAATGCGGCATAGTGCAAAATAGGTTCCAGACTAAAATAAAATATTAATCAATTTGTTAAAAAATGAGGGGAAAAGTAAAAGAAAATTGATAACTTACAATAGAATGTTTATCTTCGACTTGATTCAATTTTGCAACGACCTTATTTAAAACATGTTGTAGGCTGACTACTACAGCTCCCTTTGATGGATTGTTGCATCGTAAACAAGAGCCCTGATTTCTTGTTACCTTCAGAGAACGCGTAATATCCACTTGAGTTGCCACACATTCTTTGCAAAATACTTTCAACGAATCCCACGTACGGTCAGCACAAAAAGCGCATGTTTTGATAAAGCTGAAATTGGATTTTAAAAAAAACTTATTATAGAATTTATTAAAATTGTATTATACAAATTGTATATCTTATGGATTCTCACTTGATTAAACCAGAACAAGCAACTGTTCGTACACGAACATCTTCGTCAGAAAGAAACATGATTAGCAACGACAGAGTTTTCTCTTTAATTTCATCAATGGAGCCATCGTTGTCCCATTTAATACATGACAATAATTCAATCAAATCAACCTGAAAATTTACGCTCATTAGTTTTTTTCTAAGCAGATTTTTGTAGTAGAAATGTAATTAATGACTTACTTTGACAAGCCAATAAGGATTCAAAGCCGTTTGAACAGCATCCTGTAATAGTTTATTTCCCATTGGGGAATAAATTGGGGACTGCAATAGTTCACTGATGCATGCATGTACTCCAGCAATTGCACATTTTATCCCTACATTTGATTCGTCTTTCAGCCCCTGAAATAAGAAAAAAAATTAGAATTTTAGATTTTACAACTATATTCTATAATTATAACTTTATTACTTGACTAAGAGTGCCGATTAAATTCATTATGTCAACATTGTAAGTTTGTGGATTTTCCCAATTCTTTGTTATTGTGGATTTAATAAATGTTCCAATCAAAACGTAAACAGTTCCACGAAGCAATGGATCATTGTGAGTGCCATAGATTATTAATTCGTCAACTCGTTGCTGTTGAGCTTCATTTCCTGTGTCCACTAATACATGCGAGAGAGTGAGTTTGAATATTTCTGGGCAGATCGCAACAAGATTTACGATGCAGTTAGTTGCAAGAACTTTTGCGCTTATTCTAACTTCTCCATCCGGACGAATTATTCCACTTTGACCTAAAAAGCCAAATCATAATCATATAATACCATAATTATGTTTTTGAATAACAAAATTCGAACATACCAGATAATAGAAAGTTGTATGCTAAAAATCTAGCACAGTAATATATTGGAACGTTTTTCTCATATAATGATCCAATTTGGATTTCAGGGAACGTATGGATAACCAGATGTTTTTCAGTGAGACTAATCACGCTATTTTCTTCATCATCGGAAGGCTGAAAATCTCCACAATTGCTCCCAACATCTAAGAAACAATCCAAATAATATTTTATTATTTATCACTGGAACTATTATTTAAAAAAATCCTACCACTTAATGTTCCTTCAATGATAAAGAGATCAGAATTTCTTCGACTAGTAGACGGGATAGATGGATCAGTCTCATCTTCTTCTCCTTCATCAGAAGGTTCAAATGGTAAGACGCTGCGAAATATTGGAACGTCTAAATCAGACTCTAGCAAGTTTGAAGTTTCATCAAATACTAAATTGTCTGAACCTAAAATGAAATCAAATAATAAAAAAAATTTGCAGTTTTATTCAAGAACATGTTTTGTTGTTAAAAACCAATCAAAACATACTAGATGTTGCAAGTGTTTGGCTATGACGATGGTGTGCCCAACTTTTATCGTCCATGCTATTCTGAATCCCAGAGGGAGATGTAAGTTTAATCAAGATTGGTTCTGCAGGAAAAGTCAAAAGTTGTTGAAGAGTTTCCAGACTTGTGGTTATAACATTGTGATCGTCGTGATTGCACAAAATCATGCACATTTCATAAACCTGAATTTAAAATACAAAATTAGTTCAAGTTTAAATAAAAAGTTTAATGCAAAAGTTTTAGTTTAAAAACTTTTGTGAAAGTTTTACCTGAATAATGCTTGCAATAGCTGTCTCCTGTTCTGGAGATGGCAGCCAAAGATTCCCATTTCTAATCTCATCATAAATATGAGGAATGCATTGTCGTATGCACAAAAGAGCTCCAATTATTACGGAAACACTTTTCTCCATCAGATTTGGCATTAAAATTTCTTTACAAAAAATAAATTAATACAAAATTCAATTTATATATTAGCATCAAATCAAGCCCAACTTACCAATTACAGTAGACAATAATTTTGGGAGGGTATCCCATGCATTTTTTGAGAATCGACAAATGGAAACCAGAATAGATGCCGATGCTCTTCTGACTATAGCTGAATTGGATTCTAGATTGTTGATGAAATCTTTGCAAAGAATCTGAAATATAAAAAATAGACAAAATATTAAAAAATATATGAGCATACAAAACAAATCAAACCTTAATTTCACTGTCATTTGCAAACGGTCCCAAACATTTAAATATTTCTGTCACTGAAGCTGCCATATTTTCATACAAAAGTTCTTCGGTACGTTTTGAAATTTGGGCAAAACAAGGGAGCAAGCTGGATAAAAATGCTCGACATTTTGGAGGCCTACAAAAGAATATAAATAAGAAAATTAATTCTATTGTAAAGTTCTTTTCTTGATTAAAATTTGTTTACCTTATTTCTGGGCAGACGAATGCAAACAGATTCAATGCTGTTCTCAAAGATCTGCAAAAAAGTTTTGAAATAAGTCAGTGACAGATCTTGATTAAAAAAGATCTATTGTTGTGCAAATTACCTGGGACTTGCATTTTTTCTAATTTCTCTGTAAATCTCCATATGGAACTTTGGTTGAAATGTGTTTTTCAACGTCTATAAAACAGAAAAATAAATCAAAATCCATTTTTAAACCCAACAAATTACAAACTAACCCTTGCAATTCTATTCAAACAGTCAGTCGCCACAAGTCTAATGTCTGAATCTGGATCATTGCATAATTGGAAAAGAACTTCCGTCACACTTTCAAGTATCTGAAATAACATTAAAACAATGGTCAGATATTTTAAAGAATTTCCCTAAATATAAACTACCTTATTATAATCCGTCAAATTCTGCACATTTGTATTGCAAACCGCATCCGCAACTGCGCGACAATGATTCATCCGCTCATTTTTCCTAAAATAAAAGAACAATTTTGTAATAAAATCTGTGTAAAAGTTCCATTTCCTTATCCTTACTTGGTTTTAACGGAATCCCCCGCAGCGACGACTGCAGATGAAATTGTCCCCGGAATGTTGGCGTCGTAGGACGACAACGATGGCATTTTCAGGGAGTCGATTGTCTTTAATAGTTTCTCCATCTCTCCGTCCTTCTTTTCTATTCTAAGGGGAAAGCATCTAAGAAGGGCTTAAACTCTAGGGCCGTCCCCTCTGATGAATTGGGGGACACTAATATCGTCACGGGACAACACTAAATTATTTCTCAAAAGTCTTGTTTTGGTTGTCTAAATCTAAAAACCGCTTCGATCAGTTCGATCTCCTCTTTCCCAGAAAAGGTTTTAGCTTTTCATGCACAAGCAAAAACCGGTGACACTCATTTATTAATGACGAAGAAGAAGGGACGCGTTATGGAGCTGGGGTCCTTTGGCCAGGTGAGATTTGTGTTAATGGGTCAGAGTTGTTCCTCCAACTGAGACCAATATCTTTGCCGACTTGGCATTTATATTTATGGAGGACTGGAAGGACGCATGGCTGAAAGTTTTGGAAAATATGCACAAAGCACCAAATTTCCATAATTCCCCTGCGCCGAGGAGCCCGGATATCTTTTCTATTAAAAAAGGAGACCAATGAGGGCTTAACTACCGACTGCCTCGGGTCTTTTGTCCCTTTGAGCTATCATCTTTAATTCCCAATCTAATCCTTCAACGAATGGAAGAAGGCTTAGCATTGGTCCAATACCGCATTGGACACCCTAAATGACAATGATATATAGGTAATATAATATGCAAATGACGCCAAATGATTCCAATAATACACACATAAAACATGCATGACAGGGATACGGCTCGAAGACGAAACTTTAACCGATATAGTGATATCAAATGATCGCAAAAAATAGTTTATAATTTCCAATAGTTTCAAGATTTAAGATTATTGTTGCGTGCTTAGTATTTCAATATTGTTCGGATTTGATACCTTTTTCAAGACGAAGAAGAAGAATCGATTTTTTCCAGAACATTATATATTTTGGTTCTGAAAGAAAGTATTAACTTTCCATGAAAGGGAAATTGTCATCATCATGAGCATGAGTCATCATCATCCTTTGCCCAAAATCTCATTTATTTTTAACTAGGAGCCAGTCACCCAAATTTACATGTTGACTCCAATTTTCAGCTCACTTCAATTACTTCAATTTTTGATGTACGCTTTGGCCGTTATTTAATTAAGAGGGACGTCGCAGTTTCCACTCAGACCCCGAAGCCCATCAATGGAGAAAGCAAGGCTAATGAATCAAACCAAATAAAGGGCAGAGTAATTAGGAGCAACTCAAATACGGCATCCACTTACGTATGTTTAATTCACTTTGCATGGAGAAAGCCAAATAAGTTGATTTGATTTGGTGCTACTCGGATAAAATTGAGTGGGTGTGGTTTGCTCTGTTGTTTGTTGGATCACTTTCAGGATTGGACCCGACTTGTTAGTTTTAAAAGGTTAATAATTAGGTTAGCCAAATATTCCCAACTTTGTTTTTCATCTCATCTCTGGGAAATGGTCACTTTCCATCTTGCAAACAAAAGCAGTTTGGGATAAATAACATGACAGGTATGATATGAATTAGACAGACGCCAGCTTTTATTCCATTTCATTTTACGGCCCACTCAGTTTATCCGACATAGACTTGTTTTCCATTAACTTTCTTCCTTTCTCTTGACATGTTTTGTGGGGGGCGACATTGTTATTATTATTATATGACTCATTATTTAAATTTATTTCGTTATACAACCATACAAAGAGAACTTATATAACAAGACAACAACCTGGAGTCGGAATTATCAAGATCAGAAACGCAAAAACTTTTCTTTCTTTAAATACTTATCATCATCATATATATAATGACGACATCATTAGCAAAGTGGGATTAATTTTATTTCTCTTCATTTTTTGAGCATGATCCCTCATTATCTCTCATTAGGAAATGAAGAGACACTTGAAAATTTGCAAAATGTTGAAATGTATTTGAATATCGATGATGATGACTCCATCAAAACTAGTTCACTATGCTCAAAGAATGGATTTTAAACTCTTTTCTGATTGGTCCAATTGGTGGGATGATAATGTGATGACGATAAAAAAGAAAAACAACACGTTGCATAACGTGTACCTACACCAACTAAAAAATCTGCTTGTGTTTCAATTTATTGGTCACTTGCTCTTTCTTTTCCTCAATCAGTAAACAAAAAACGCATTAAACTTGCGGCGTGTCGAGTTTTGGCTTGGTCTTATATTTAATCAAAATGAAAATGGAGCATCCTTTGTCGAATTTATTTTATGATTACAATTCAATCTTTAGAATTGCTTTCGAATAATTTTCCCCATCAGCACACCTTTAATAAAAATCTTGTAATGACGCAAACAGAGCTCAATCCTCTCTCCCCGTAAACAAGTTTGAGGGAATAAGAAAAGGATTATATTTGTGCAAAAAGAAGGGATCTTTTATATTTAATTTTTTGCTCTACTGCTCTATGGAATTGTACCTTCTCATTTCACGTATGGTAAACAAGTTGTAATGTAGAAAAAAATTAGCATAGCATCTGGAGGAAATAAAGTTGCATATGATAAAAGTTAGGAGAGTTCATCAATTCCGCAAATTACTTTTCCAGGATTGAGGACGCCAACAAAAGATCTCACAAAAGAGGGGAAAGCTTCTTAATTTTGACGCCTTTCTCTGTACGCAATACCTACAAAAAAGTTTGTGGTTCGTTCGTGGAACAGTTTCGCAATTGTGAAAATGGAATGAAGAAGAGCTCGTCGTTTGCAATATGCCATTTGTTTGTTTGTGTCCTTGACAGCCTCAGTTATTTTCAGTCAGGGGCACCAGGGAATAATATTATTCACACAACACACAAAACAAATGTCCAATTTATAATAGTGCCTATAGAGAGAGAAACCATTTGCCAACAACTTTCAGAGCTTTGTTTTCCTATTTAAAAATGCATAGTCATGCTCATCACTTTTATTAACTAGAGCAAATAACGTTATAAAATAAATGCCCCACGGCTACTTTTATATTAAATTGGACAAACGTTGCTGGAGGCAGGGAAAAAAGAAAGGAGAGAAAGTAAAGCTTTCCCTTTTAATTTAATCAGACAAAATACCGAAAAGTACACAAATGATGGGTATCTCCATATCTATAAAATCCAAGAGGAAGATAGTTGGCTCTATTAAACTCTATTTCCCTCGATTTGGTTGTTTACGTAAAATTTTCCGTAGAGAAAGGGAAGTTGTTGTTGTGCGGGGGAAGTTATATAACTAATCCTCTAATTTACTCATTCATGAAAAGAATTGTCGTGTTTATAGCATCACTTTGTCCTCCTTTTCCATGAAGAGGGTAGTAAAAAATGCCCTTGAAGCCAAACCCTTTTTACTTAAGCCCCACTTTACACCTTCCCCTCTGCAAATTATGTAAGCAAGCCGACAAACAAAGAAGAAGTAGCTCAAACTCTGATGTAAATAAGAGCAAGTATCTTTAGTAGGTAATTGACCAGACGGATTGATTCTGTTTGCGATAAAGCGACGCCGTGTCAAAGGTCAGTAGCAATTTATCTGCACTGTATTAAAACAGTCTGAACTCCACGTGGATCCTACAACCTACGTTTGCATAACACAACAAAACATTTTGCATAATGCCCAACAATTTCAAATGTTGCAGTGTTTGTTTGGGATCCGTAACTTGGTAAATGAATTGACCCTCTTTAAGAGTACAACTACTTACGCACGGGTTGCAAAACAATAAAAGCTGCTCCCTGCCAAATATTTCTCAATGGATAAGCATTAGCTTGGAAGCCTCTAAAAATGCCAACCAGCGTTGGCATACAGAGCAAAATAAATTCCGCTTAGGTACATAGAAGCACGTGAAGTGGAATACTATTCCACGAATAGTAGAATATCCTGCAAAATTCCTGGCTCATTCACAGTGTGTTTTGCAGCAGGGGGACGCCCAATGCCGTTGGATTGTTTACAACTCGGCCCGAGTCCTTGGGGGACAGGGGGTGACGAAAAGTGACGAGATTTGTGCTCAGCCCTCCCAACGTGGTGCCAAGAAGTTGTAGCATGTTATTCAGCAGTCTTCTGTTTAACTTGGTATGAGAAACATCAAAGCAATTATCTCTCCTTTGGAAAGTAGTTGAAAGCTAAATAAGCCAATAATACTAACAATCGTTACACCCCCAAAAATATTACTAACTGGCTACAAAGTGAGCCAATTATTTGTTCCAAGTTGGAATAGAAAGAGTTGGAATTGGAATCTAGTTAAAGGTTGAGCAGTGGTGGTGGATTGTATATGTAAAGTAACTGGGTTATATAACACCCAAAACATCACGTGATAGTTAAAAGTTAATTTGAGGATTAATCATTCAATTTAATTTGTGGGTGGGGACTTTAACTGGAAGTGTTTTTTTTTGCTGCGATGCTCCTCCATTTAATTACTAATTAAGGGAGGAAGACGAAGAAGGAACTTCAATACTAATTGCTTGGGCTGATGTAAGTTTTACCAATTTTATATTTTTATTCAGCTATTTTAAGAGAGATTGTTGAGAAATCATATTACATGAAAAAAACGTTTGCTGACACGCTGACACATGAAAAGACGCCATCCGCCAATTATCCCACTAAATTCTTTCCCGAGTGTTATAGCAGTAAAAATGATATTGAGTGTCGTTAACAGATCAGTTTACAAACATGGACGAAATAAGGGCATCCTTTATTTTAATAAAATGGCTCGACTCCCACTCCCTTCAACATCCAACTTTTTGCTATATCTCCATACTCCAAAATCTTTGTTTATCCAGCCAATTAACGAACTAAGAAAAGGGGATGAAGACCTTGTTTAGTTTTGTTTGCTTTGGTCATTTAGCCATCGTTAAAATCCGGTATGCGGAAATATAGGGCATACAAAGTTATTAACAAAAACATCACATTTGCTTTGCAATAATATCATCATATCATCATATCATCCAACAAATATTTTTATCCCACTCAGCGTAATATGAAAACAATATTGATGGTGATGGTGAAATGACAGCTTGCTCATAATCCCGAGGAGAAAGCTTTTGTTTTCCAAGTTAAACAAAAGCATGTTTGCTTTCTCCATTTCCTTTTAAGACGCTTGTTATTAAATTAAAAGACATTAATCCTTAAAGCAGTGGAAGATCTTTGCAAAGTAATTAATTTAGCAGCCACCCTCTGTTCTGTGTGTTCTCCTTTGTCGGAGGAAATGAAGTTTGAGTGAAAGCAAGCTGAAGGATTTATTTTGTTTACATAAAATTCTTGGTCTAGATTGGATTTATTGCATACTTTTACAAACACCACATACATACATTATTTGTTGGGTAAAGAGTTGGAGTTTTTAGCACGTGGAGAGCTTTGTTATTACTTTGTTTGTGGTGTTTTCCCTCTCCTTCCTGCCCTTGTTTTTGGTTTACACAACCCGTTGACTTGTACATTTCCCTCAATGAATTCAAGTGGGGGGATATCAATAAAGTGGGCCATCATCTTCTGCTAAAATGGAACTCGTTTGTTCAAGGTGACTCCGAGTCAGTCTATGATATAATCTTTGAAAAGGAAAATAAACGTAAACTTTACTAATCTCCCTTTTAATAATAATAATAACAAGGTTGGGGAGAAGGTGAGAGGGAGCTTCTTAGTTCACTCTGTATCCTTGCCAACAATATATGTTATGAGTATGAGGTAGTAAGTACAGTTTTAGGAGAATGACGCATGTATGGAGAAAGCCCTAGTAAATTACCCTTTTTTAGGGTATGATGAAATTGGCAAAACGTTTTCTTTTGCATGGATGGGAATAGAGGGAACTATTTTTTTGCTATTATTATCCAACCCACAATAGATATCTATCCATCCTTCTTGAATGAAACACGTGAACTCCCTTTTCCCAGAATTCTATAAGAAAGCCAAGTTCTGTAGCAAGTGTAGCCCAAAAGTTTGTTGACAAACAACAAAACGGATATATAATCATGGTCATGGTCATGTGCCTTTGTGGATATGTATAGACCACGTACACCCACCCAATCCCACTTTCTCCGGGGAAAGCCGAAAGGGGGGAAGGGGTCGCATGTCCAACGTCATGTCCCTCCCTCACTCCTCCCCACTGCCAAAGGCCTTCCACATTCCATCGCAAAATATACGCGTGTCTCTCTCTCAACTTGTTTACAACTTTTCCGGAGACCTTGAAAAGGAAAGGATTCCGTATTGGTCAAGGTTACACATGCGGCAGAATCTCTTAAGTGTTTTCCTCTTACTTTACACTTCCCCGAGGGAAAAGTTGGCAAACGCTCTCTTCACTTCCTTTCACTCTAATGACCTGACGAGTTAATTCATTTCTCACGGGGAGACATTGAGGATAATGAAAGATGAAAGAAAATTAACGCCTGTTATAAGATCCTTTCATTCATCTCCCCTAATTCTTTCTTTATTAGCTTATATCAATATAGAGCAAAGTTTTTAGGGAAGAAAACAAAAATTTAACAAAACAATCTCATTATGAGATTCTTGTATAAATAATCCAGCTAATATAAAATTACTTTAATGAAGTTTACTTTTACTTTACGCCTACGTCTTTCATTTGTTTAGTTCGCTTTACTGTCTCTATATCTATAAAAAAGTTACAAAGTTTCTTTATAAAAATACGGTATGAGATTTAAATATAAATTCCAAATACTTAGGGAGACTTTGGTAACGAATATCATTGTGACAGATCAACAAAAATAAAAATAGAGCCATTAGGACCAATTGTTAGCAGTTTGGTGTTATACACATTTGACATATGCTTTTGTAGCCGTTTGTTTTTGCTGTGAAGCTTTTAATACATATATAATAATACGCTGGGTAAACACACGTGTTGTGCTCTTTTGTGAAAAGTTAGAGACATAAGCAGTAATTACTTTTCTTCTTCTCCTTTTCGTAGACTAACAACTCTGTATGGTATAATGACTGTTTTGGGTTATATTTCTGTAACCTTTGAGTTATCTTGTCAAATTGATGTTATAGTTATAAATAGAGATCATTACATTGTTTGCCTGTCTCCTTGGCTTCTCGCATCTTCCTTCATACACCATTTGTGTCATTATTATATACATTTATTTGAGCAAATCCATTTGAGCCAGACTTGGAGAAAGGATCAAAGCTAAATATTACTTTGTAATTTTTGGTATAAACTCGCTGACTGTCAAACAAATGTCTGAAATCAAACGTTGAGTTTGCGAGAGGTAGTCTGAAGATGATAAAAATAGATGACAAATTACATAAGCTTACATTGCGCATCAGCTTTCAGTTGCCCGATAAAAATAAGATTACTTGTAACATTTTTTATTACAGTAGTTGACCAAAAAAGTGTCACACAGTCTTATAAATGGCGATGATTGAGATTCCGTCTGTCATCTTGCTGCACTCATTGATTTGGTATTCATATCTAGGACAACAAACCAGCACAACAAACATACATTTCTCTGTAAGTGAAATTCTTTGTGCTAGTTCAGATTCAACATACTTTCACTTTTTTTGGAGAACCTAAAAAAGTATAATATTTTTTTTTTTCAAATACAGCAAAAAGTATAGTTAGTTTCATTATACAAGTGAGATAATATTGAGCGTCATTATTGGCTGACAACTATCAATATCAATTATGGAAATTGTCATAGGGGGCAACTAAATATTGATCTGCTTACATTACACAGCTGACAATGCATCCTTTTATTTGTAAAAGATGAGAATTGTGTGCAGTGGGTTGAGAAAATGGTTCATTGATTCCACTCAAGTTGACAAACAAGGGAATGCATTGAGGGAAATAATTTATTTCATTGACTGATACACATATACTTAGTGCACTAAATTGCATGTATTTCATTTTAGCTGGAAACTATCAAAGCCTTGTTGCCATTGTCAATATCCCGTGTCATGTCCTATGTCATGATGATGCAATTTTTGCAAGCTGGCAGGCAAAGCAAACATTTATTGATATATCAAAGGATTGCATTTGCATAGCATCACATCATGAAGAGATAAAACCACGTGTCAACAATTCAGTTCAATAATCGTCATGATTGGGTAACAAGGAAAATATATGTAAATATGACTACTGTGCGCAAATTCGCTAAATTAGCTTGGATACAAAACGATTTTATCTGAGCAGATAATAACACACATGTATTTGATGTACAGAAGCATCCTTTGAACGTTCGCAAACAACTTCCAAGTAATTAGACCAAGCTATAATACACTATTTAAAACTATTTTTGTACATTGCTCATATCCGGATTCTCAAATATGACCTAATGGTAATTTGTTGATGTTTTCTAGCAATAATAACAATTACCTGCCAAATGTCAAAAACCTCCATGTTTTGACCAGTTGGTTAGTTAATTGGAAATTCGTAGCGTACTGTTTATTGTTTTGAAATAAGGCTATTTTTGACGGAGGAGCCAAAATTTCCAACAACATTTCCGCATATATTTATGAGAACAAATTAAGGGTTATTCACATATGTAGGTATTTCTTCCGCTCTTTAAATAGGGTAGGCTAAAGGTCGTTTAATTTAAGAAAATAAATAAAAGAGAAACATGGCCAGTATCAAGTCAAAAGGAAAACGTTTGATGCAATGCAAATGAGCATGGGAGTGCATTGGATGCTGAGGTTAGGGTTACAATTGATTCAAGATAACTTAAAACTGCAGCCTGCATTGCATATATTTCGCCTCCTTTGCAAAACTTTTGGCATCCAAAGTTTGCATTTCTAGTTTTATATGTCATCTTTTTCTTTGGGATTGCATCACAAGTTGTACAGCAAAAGAGGGCATCAACCCACTTCATTCATGATGGATAAAATGATGAAATATATAAATATAAATATTATTAAATATGCAGAGGCACATATTACACTTATATAATATGAAAATCAGTTAGAAAGGGAAGGAGTGTGAATTGGCCGTAACTTGTTTGCATGACCTGTTCACAACTTGTACAACGAGAGGGTGAAAAGTACATTGCACTTTCTCTTTAGGTAATGCACTTCTCAAGGTTGCTCAAGTTAACGACCAACGGAATAACATTGCAAAGGACTTGGCGTGAGCATGTGGCTTGTTTATGTTCTTTCTCTCTTTGATACGATGACACTGGACATTCAGGTTTTGTAATGGTTTCGGCTGTCTTTTTCCATTTGAAAGATGTAAAAAGTAACTTGTTTTAAATCATTTAAATTTTGAAGGAATTTTGCTTCCATAATGAGAAAGATAGCATTTATCGTAAAGTAATAAATAATGCTGATGAATGGAATAAAACCTTCGAGGGTTGAATGAATACATGACATGTGCAATTATAATTTTCGGGTTTTATTGGTTTCATTCATTTTGTCAAGTACAACACAACCTCAGTTTTTTAATGTGACACTGATGGTATACGTTTTACAAAGTTGCTTATATATACAGTATTATATATGTTTTGCAGATTTAACTTAAATGATGAGCCACCGAGTTTCTACACAGTTTCAAGTTTATTTAGCTTGGTTAGTTAGGTATTTTGATCATGATTCCTAATAATTTTTAAAAGAATCTGTGCTCATTCTGCAGGTCGTTTACACCACCAAACTTTCCATATCACCACGTTACTGTTAGTGCCATGCGTTTTAAATATAAATTAGATAGATCACCATTCTGATTAATTGTGTATGTATTTATGTGTGCCTCAATTGCTTCTGTTCACATATGGCGTAGTTTTCAGTCAGTTATGTAGATTGAGTAGTTTACTTTAATTAATTAGTGGCATGGTAATAGCCTGGATTAAATAATTGAAGGCTATTGAAGTGGGTGTGACATTGGACGACGTCATGTCAATATGAGCTTTGTTTTGTGCCTCTCCAATTGAGAGTCTCAATTGACGTATTCGTAAATAGTGCACAGCATGAGAAAGTGAGCAATGGATATTTATGGAGTTAAAAAACTCTCCAATGTTATTATGCATTGTAGAATGGTAGATATTGACCTTTGGAGTGGATTCGGTCGTTAGCTAGGTAATGAGAGGAAAATGGACATGTGCCAAAATTACCTATTTAAATTCTAGAATAGAAAAAGAAGGAGTGTGCAATGAATCACATCAAACACAAGTTGGATTTTTTTACTACTTAATTGCATTGCACTTTGCTTAACGAATTTGTTGGATTAGGCTAGCAACCAGCTGATTAACCTTTTATTGCAATGGTGAAAGGCACCTTTAAATTTGCCGACTGCATTTTGCATGCAAAAAGACACTGGCAACCCGGTTGGTTAGTAACAGTACAAATACATGATTATATATGTTCAAAGTACAAGATTCGTCCTTTGCAACTTTTTTTAAACACGGCTAGAATTTATTTCGAGTTGTACTACATCATTACATGGTGAAATTTACCTTACAAAAGGGTTCAAGTTCAATTTATCATCATCAGATTTGTTGGCTAGGTTGTGCTGCAGGTTGTAATAAAAATGAACATTTTTTTAATCGTCGGCAACTAAGTAAGCAAGCAATGGGCTGGCTGCTAAATTAAATAGTAGCAATATTTTATGTTTTGCTATGGACTTTCCTATGTAATCTTGCTAACCAACCTGTATCATTTTTTGGCATCTTCTCCTCCACCTTTTATTGAGGAAAAGTTTCTTCTACTTGGCTGACTTTGACTTTGACTTTGAATTTTGTTAAGTTTGGTTTAACTGATTAACTCCTTGGTAAGATTTTAAGAACATATTTTCCTTGATGAATAATCTATGATGTTTATGTTTTGCTGGAATTTCTCAGCGCAGGCATTATAAGCTGTGAAAAATAAATGAAATTCCAGGCACATAATAAGCAAGCAGAATAATATTCTGCATTATGACTGAGCAATAGTTTTGATGGAAAGTATTAAAAATACGTTTTGAAACTTGATACCTTTTGGCGAATTAATGATTTAGTTGGCTGCTATCTTCTCATATTTTCCCACTTGTCTGCATTCTGCATAATATTCTGCTGCTGGTTCATTATTTCCAACGTGTTGATCATCACAAAAGAATTCTCTTTATGGAAATCTTATATATCTAATAATATTTATGTCGGGTGATGCAACGTGACTGGTTTTGATTCAGCCTTTGTAAATGATACATATATTATTATTATTATGGTTGGGGCTGCATATTAAAATTGCACAGGTAAATGGATTTGGATGATCCATGTTTTGGCAGCAGTTTATAATATTCTATTTACTTCATTTCCGTGCAATTCCCAAGTCTCAAGGTCAACTTTTGCTGTTTTTTTCGCAACTTCTTTCAAGGTTATCTTATGAATGTGTGTCTATCTATCCACTAACCATTCGTGTGCTTTAGCAGACCACCAGCATCATCAAAACATCATCCTCAGCCCTCAGCATCATTCTCAGTATCTTATATAATAAGTTATAATGTTGTCTATCCCACCACCATTTGTTATCAATTGGCAGCATTTATTTATGAATCAGCTGTCTCATCATATGGATTAATTTGATTGTTGGCTCGTTGGGGAATTTCTGGATGTAATGTCCACATAATGGCTGGCTCTCTCAATAATTGATGCAGATTAGATAAAAAAAATGCTTGGTTTGCTTGCGACTGCCAACATTTTAACTAAATACAATGAATTGCCAGTTTTAATTTGATTTGATATTAATCGCTCACTTTTTTAAGGATCCAACTTCTACTTGCATATCAAGTAGGAGGAATCAAAAAGGAGTTAAATAAACATGCAGAGTTAGGGTACTAACCCACATTTATTTACTTCATTCATTTATTTTGTTTTATTACCTTGTTGTACTTCAAGTTTGTCATTTACTTTCGTATAATCTACATGTCTAGCTCATAGTATTAATTATTTAATGAAGGAAGCAATGTCTGTCCAATTATAATTGAATAATTGAGCATTTTCACCAAACTGTCCAAACTTAATTACGTTGGCTAACAGTGAAAATGGAACGTTTCCAAAATGGGGTTGAATTTCGCATGTTATCACATGATTACAAATAACAAACTTCTATACACAGCAGTGTTTAGTTTGGTTTAGTTTGTGACACTGTTTACTCACTCTGTTGTTATTATGTCTCTCTCAATTATTTTGTTTATTTTGAACTGCAAACTAAGGTCAACACTATTAGTGATAAATGCACATGCTTTCATTTAAATTCGAGAATGATCTGGTGAAAGTTTTCCACAACTATTGCATAAGCAAGAGTGAAAACAAAAAAAAAGAATAGTAATGACTCTAGTCAATGAATCCATCTAACATTTGGTTTAATTTTATTAGGCTGCTTACGCATGCAATGTAATTTCATCAGAAAATATCAATTAGGTAGCATCAGTGCTTGGTAATTGATCGTTCAGTTCAGTAGGGCGTTTTAGGGTTATCAATCATTTATCGTCAGAAGAATTAGAGGACTATGTGTATTGGCTTTATTTTTCACTGCAAATTCATGGTCATCCAAAAAATTATTCGCCTCGTGGATTGAAATAAAGCACTCGCTTCTGCCGTGCTAACCTATAATAATATTTGTATTGTAAATCATTTAAATCGAGGAAGGAAAATTCAGTGAGTGACTGTGTTCTGTTATTGCATGGAGTATTTATAAACTGGGCTTATTATTATTGACGAATATTTTGCACACTACAATCTATGTACCCCCGATTTATTTGTTTGCAGTTCTTGGAACTGTTCAAGTGTTTTTATTTTGATGCAGAAATTTACACAGTGAGTGGCATACAAACATACTCTTATTCATGAAACTTTCTGCGAAAAAAACTACTCATTGATTCACTTGCTAAAAAACTAACCACGTTGTCAGTTTTGTGTAAATATTGAATATTTAAGATTCAGTGATTAAATATTATTATGTATCTAATATGTTTTGAAAAGGTAGATTTTTAAACAAAGTAATAGTTGAATTTTATTTTCTTCTGGTTGACTAAAATACTTATGTTTTGTTATATTCCAGCCTCAGCCATCAGAGCGGAATCTATAGAAATGTCTCAACTGTTGCAAGTGCATATTGCAAATCAGAGGTTGATGAAAACAGCGTCGGGAGAAAACAGCCCGGCACTAAGTCCTGGACTAATTGGAAGTCCTGGAACTATGAGCCCATTGTCCATGGGACCTTCAAGCCCGCAAGGAATGCCAATCCCAAGAAGACTTGGACAAGACTTACAACATTCGTGGATAATGAATCAAAACATTGGATTGAGTGGAGGGACAATTATGAATGTCAACGGAGGTGGATGGAACGGCAATATGGGGGACAACAGCATGGAGGGTTTAGACATGGCTACAAACGACATGTCAATGGAAGGAGAGCTGTCAAAACTGTCAATGGCAGTGGATGAAGATGACATTTTCAAAATGAACAGGAGTGAGCTGTTGGGGCCGACATTGGCAGAACTAAATGCGCCAGATGCAGATACACTTTTGGATGGCTTGAATTTTGATGATTTATACTGGCCAATGGATGGATCTCAACATCCACCCCAGGAAGCGACCCCTTCACCCCAGACTCCGGCTGGAGGAAATAATACCCTTGATCCTGATGGCGACATTGTGTTTCAGATCCAGCCATCATCTTCCTTCCCTCCAATTGGTGCCCACAAAAGTATCGGTGCGGGCACAAGCGTTCCAGTTCAACCCACAATTTTGGAGCAGACCCTTTTACAAAACCCAATCATGATGAACAGTGGGGACATGAATAATATCAAAATGCATCCAAACATTATTCACAATTCTCCTGGCAATCCACAACCATCAAGGTGCGACATACTGCCTATTAATTTCTACTTAATCTATGCACAATTGTGAATCATTGATTTATAATATTTGTTGCTATTAATATTATAGCTCCAGTGGGGGACTGCGAGAACTATTGCTTCGAAGGGAACTCCAGAATTCATTGGATTCGCCAGATACAGCACCTCCTTTAGGCCAATCCCTCCCAAGATCAATGTTGTCCCCATCCCCATCGCATGCAACTCGTTTATCATCATCCGCACCCTCAAGCCAAGGCCCAAATATGTGGGAATCTTGGCAACAAAGAAGAGAGGCAGTGTGGCAAAGAAGAGATCCAAGACCCCATTTGCTTTCTACTGGATCACTGGCTGAAGGTGGATCTACATCCAGCCTTTCTGCAGGTCAGTTTCTTGTTGTTGTTTTTATTTACTATGCAGCCTTTATTGCCTGACGTTTAAATCATATGCTTATGCTTTACAGATATTTTAAGCCCTGGAGGAGGGTTTTCACTATCGATGGACGAAGGGTTAGATTCAGATCAATTGAGTGATGGGGATTCAAGTGACGAGGGTATGCTAAAGAAATATGAATCTAAAAGAAAAATAAGTTGTTGTTATTTGACAGAATCAGAATTGAGTGACACTGAAAGCAACCCTGGAAGCACAGGTGGAAGCCGCCGAGAAAGATTTTTCTGGCAATACAATGTCCAAGCTAAAGGTCCTAAAGGACAAAGACTTGTTCTGGCTCCAACTCAAGAAGATCCTCACGTTCTACAAAAGCCGACTGATCCTGTTTTTAGTCCACTTTGCCATATCCAAGGCATCAAACACAGGTATTTTATTATTATTATTTTTTGCAGAATCCGCAATATTGTTGCATGCTAATTTAATATTATTATTTATATTTTTTAGTGGAAAGGCGAGAAAAGGTGATGGAAATGATTTGACCCCAAACCCAAGAAAACTTTGGGCAATTGGAAAAGAATTGGATCGACTGAATAAAGTGATTGCTGAAATGACTCCTGTGGCTGATCTTCCAAATGCAGTCAAGACGAAATCTCGAAAAGAGAAAAACAAACTGGCTTCAAGGTATAACATTTAATTACATGCCACTGATGTACGATAACAACTTTATTTGACAACTTTATCATCATCTGTGTTTTTATTATCATCACAGAGCATGCCGTTTGAAGAAGAAAGCTCAACATGAAGCAAACAAGCTCAAACTTTTCGGACTTGAACAGGAACACAGTACGTTTATTTTTTTGAAAGAATAATATTTACTTGTTACTGCTGATTTTCATCATGCAGTATAATATATTTTTAATTGAATATTTAACAGAGAGGCTGATGGCAGCTATTGAGCAATCAAGGCAGTTGGTGTTTTCAAGGATCGATGGTACTATGACAGACACGTCAGAGCCTATCGCAGTCAGAGTCGAAAGAATCTCAAAATATGGAACTCGTATGTCATTATTTTGTATAAAAAATACCTTGATTTGGGTTTCTAATAATTTCTCTTTAAACAAAATCTTTAAAGGACATCGAATTGGAGGTCATACAACAGAGTTTGTGAACAAAGTATTGGAGAAGGTGAAGCAAGGAGTTCCTGATGGTGGGATCAGTGAATTATAATTTGATGATTCGACCACAGCTCTTCACATTATTTCAGTATACAGATCGACTCTACAAATAACACCGCCTTTTGGAACTTTTTTTTTGACACAATGTATTGATACTGCAAAATCCGTTTTTTTTTGTTGTTTTGTTTATTACTATTTATAGATTTTGAACCGCACGAATGTTCGTTGAAGTAGAAAGTTTTTATGTTGTTTTATGTGTTATTTATTTATTTTTGTTGTTGCTATTATATTATTCTAAAGTAACTCATGTAGTATTATACATAGATGATAGAATTTAAAAATGGACGAGAGCAACGCCATTGATCTTTTTAAGATTTTGATATAGAGTTTAAGCTACACAACTAACCAGTTGTTTTCTGGGGTTAAAATGTAGGTACTATAGTAGTTATAGTGTTTAGGAATTTCTGGGCAAATCAATTATCAGTAGACTCATTGGTAGACTCAAATGATGGTGGTAGCGTATCAATTTTTTCTGATGTTCAGAAATCACCTGCCATGAAAATGATGACATGGACTTGTTAAGTGTCTTATCTATATTGATTACCTCTGCTAGCTCACATAATGACTTGTCTACTATCGAAATATGGTGCGATTATTAAATAGTCTAATAATTAACAAACAATGTAAAAAGAAAACCTATATATATATATATATATATATATATATATATAGCACATACAGATATTATAATCACATAGTTAAAGATTTAAAGAATGGAAGAAAGCAGAGAAAATGTTTTCTACACATAACCTGAATGTTAAAATCTGAATTGGACTGCTGTGGAGCTTTTTTCGGTAAATTTAGTTATCAAGTATTTTTGGATACAATTAATGAGGGCCTTATCCAATTCCCTTAATGTAACATACTGCATAACATTTGAATCTATTTAGTAGAACTAGTCTTAGCTTTTTCCCTAATGAAGAGAGGCTTGCGTAAATGGGAGTTAATATTATACCAAAAGAGAGCAACTATATGATGCTAATTTACCCTTATTAATCAACAGAGTACCTTCAAGTATGTGATTTAAGTTTTTTATGTTTGTATTCATTCACAATGAAAAATGTTTTGGCAAAACATTTCTTTTATTTTGGCAACAAAAAAATAGTTTTAAATTTATCGGCAACAAACAGTACAACTTTAATGATAATGATGTTATAAATTTTTAGTAGATCCCACTAATAATTTAATGCACAATGAATCTGTCTTTTATTTCTCTCTCAAAAGTAGTCCACCAAATTGCCATTATTTAGCCAAAAGAAAAATCAATCAATTAAATATTCTGTCATTCGAACTCTGTCCTATTTTGGGTATTACATATATAGAAAGTGTAAATGATTGGCCAAAATTGTAAAGTTATAGTTAAGTGACCAAAATTAGAAAGATCCTATACAAAATTATGTCCTTTAAATAACATATAAATGATCTACTTCACAAATGAAGTTTATGGTGCGGTTTAAATTCATGAAGACGATACTTGGAAAGTACTCAATCAAAAAATTATTAGTACATTAGCTGTAGCAAAGTTTGTAATGTTAAACTGCTTATTGTAATTATGCGAATTTTTGGAATCAAATTTTGCAATAGTTTCAATCGTTTGTGTTCTCAATCAATCCAATGGACTGCCGCGTGGCTTTGTGCGGAACGTCTAACGTTTATCTTTAAATGGCAGCGCTTATTGGTTATCATATAATTGCTTTTCACTTTTCTATTGCCCTATTTAAATTACAATGTTTTTGTCCCTTTGATTTTGTATTTCTATATAGTACATACTCTATGCAAAACCAAAGCTATGAAAAAGATCTTTTCTTTTGAGGATTTTGTTTGATTTTTGTTTAAAACATTAGTTATTAATAACTACTAATTAATTATAATTTTCCGGTTTTGGGGAAGAGTAAGTGACGTACATTCAGTTAAACAATTGTTTGTGGTCGTCGCAGTGAAGTTGATTGTGTTCATGTTCGTTTGTGATGCGATATGTCAAACAGATTTTAAAGTTTAGATAGAATTTGTTAAAAATCTTGAAGTGTACATAGTTTTTATGCTACACCACTAAAAAATAGATTTTAAAATTTGTATGCGTTACAAAATGCGAGATGGAATTGAATATTTTTAAGCTTCCTCGTTATTGGCCAAGTTAAATTGGAGTTGTTTTGTGGGTATCTGCCCTTGCCTCAATTGGAGTTTAATTTATTTGTTAAAAATGGATTTTCTAGTTTAATTATATTTCGCTGTTATGTATTGTTGACAAAATGCATATATTTGATTTTTGGAAATAAATTTTAATACGTTCCTACATTCCATCAAAATGAGTTTTGGGTTTACAAATGCAATTTATTTTTATTACCTTTGTGAAAAATTAGCTTTTCAAGTCAAGTGCACAAAACAAGAAATCGTTATATATTATTTCATTGAAAAAACTATTAAAATGAACCTTATAATAATAACTAATAAAATTTAATAACTCGTAATAAATGTTGAAATGAAAGTTTTATAGCTCAATCTATTATGGTTTCCACAATTTGAGAATTGCATCTTCTGAATACGTACAAATCAAATTCTGATGAGGATGATGGGATATACCGATGACATCTTTTTCATGGACCTGTAATAGAAAAACCGGAATTAAAATTTGAAATGTATCCAAATAAATAAATACGAAATCTTTACCGTTAATGTTCTCTCCAATTTTCCACTGTTTACAGAAAAGCAATACAAAACTTTGTCTTCACCAACACAGTAAATCCATTCACCACGAGGAGAAATTGTGGCACAAACGAAATCGCCCCCCTCTCGTTTACCACTTGTGAATGACTTGACAATCTATAATTTCAAATATATTAAAAGTTATTTTACTTGCTAGATAGACCAAAACCAATTTTACTAACCTGTCCTTGCATATTCATGATAACAACTGTACTTGATCTGTTGCATACAACAAAATGATCTGGATTTTTTGGGAGGATTGCAATAGTATTTATAGGGATATCAATTGCTCCTGATCCACCCAGAGATTTGAATGTATGAATAGCATCTGTAGCTTTCATCCCCCAAACTTTAATAGTTCCATCCGAAGAAACACTAATAATGTTGTGGTTATCTTGAGTAAAAGCAACTTCATTCACAAAAGAAGTGTGACCTCTCCATTCCTTGATGCACTTTCCAGATTTCAATCCATGAAGTCTAATTGTGTTATCAAAAGAGGAGCTCACAACTTGACTGTTGTCTTTTGAGAATTGCATGGAAGTAATTCCTTTTGAATGGGCTTTTTCAAATCTACGAAGACATTGTCCTGTAGCCAACTTCCAAACTTTTATTTTTCCAGCCCCAGATCCAGACGCCAACATTTCAGAGTCCCTGCTAAATGACAAGCACAACACAGCTTCTTCCATCATCATAAAATTATCCTAATAATGAAAAATAAAATAGAGTTGTGCCAAAACATCTTGGCAAACAAACAAACATGCCAATTTTCAATAATATTTTTGTTTTTAAGTTCTACCTGAGCCTGATATTTGAGATCCTTTCTAATTTTTCCTGTAGTGAAATTCCAAACTTCAATAAAGCCATCAACAGATCCGGAAACCAAATATTGTCCATCTTGTGAAAATCTTGCACATTCCACATGATTCTTTTGAGTGAATTTGATTTGTTTGACCATTGTTGTGGGATACTTTTCATCTTCTTGCTCTTTCATTGAAGCTTTTCCTCTGAACAAATCAATTGCAGTTCCAGGGGGAAGAAGTCCTTGATGCTGTTGCCATTTGAGGGCTTGTGCCAAAAGTGCCAAAAGTCTTGAAGGAGGGACAACGGAAACTTCTCCAGATAGAGCTTGAGCAATTGCAGCTCTTCTTTTTTCCTTCCCACTTCCTTCAGGATATGCTTCACGGGGATCAAAATAAGATCTCGCAAGCAAATTTTCTGTCAAAGCCACATTAAAAAACAATGTACAGCGCTGCAATTATCTAAATAAAATGTAATTAAACTACCTAAATGCATATATCTTTCAGGCTCCGCTTGTTTCATCATGATCATAGGATCAGTTTGCCGCAAAAGGGACCGTGCTGCGCCCATGTCCCTCAACTCAATCAGTTCGATAACGACCTAGGAAAAAAACAGTCGCAGACTATGCAATAAAATAAGCTTGTATACCTGTTCATAAAGATCAATCAACTTCTTATCTGGAAGCTTCAATGATTGGGTGACTTTGAGCACAATGTCCCAATGACCATTTATGATATCTGCGGCGAAACTTTCGACACTGTCAACGGTATTAAGGGACACTCCGGTCTCTTCTTGCATAGCTTGCAAACTCCTTTGCAAATTTGACTCTTTCAGAAATTGCTGGATTAACCGAATAATACTGGAAAATGACAGAAATTAGCATTAACAATTAGCATTAACAATTAGCCCATTACAACACTTACTCGGTGGACTCTATTTCGATGGACATGACGATGACAACTATTGACGACGGCCGAGACTAAAGGTCAGAGTTTACTAGAAGCCGTAAACAACCGCCACAACTCGATGCAATTCTGTCCAGAGTGATATTGCAAGTCTGCTCAGTAGCACACGTAGATTTGAACAATCAGCAGGGAATCCGCAATTCCTCCTAATTATTTCTGAAATTAGCCACACTTTCTAACAATTACTGTGGTAAAACTACATCCCTTGCCCCCTTTATCCACTTTTCACAAATTTTCAAAGATTTTCCTAATTTTCTAGGCAAAATGGAGGCTGAGAGGATGAGACGAATCGTTTTCGGCATTCTGGAATTTCTTCACGAAGAGTTCAACAGTCCAAGTACGACGCCGGAGAGTAAGGAGAGTTTGGAAGTGGGACTCCAATGTTTGGAAACGGCGTTCGGGATCAGCTCCCAGGACACACGCTACAAAAGCGCAAAAACCTTACGGGAACTGTACGCAGACAATGAGCCGACCCCTGCGACTGGGGGCCGAGGTGCTGATGGAGCTGGAGAGGGGATGTTTGTAAGTTAGCATTACCCTTAGTAATCATTGTTTTCAAATATATTAAGAGTTTTTTTTATTATTATTATTTAGGCTGTTGATTTAGGGCCGGTTTATGAAATGCCTCCAGAAGCTTCCAATTTGGCAAAGGCTGAGGCAGAGGATTGGAAGAACAAGGGAAATGATGCCATGAGGAACATGAACTACAGCGAGGCCCTTGGACATTATAACAAGTACGTAAGACTAATATATAAAAAAAAATAATTGATAAATTATAATAATATTTTTATTGCTCTTTTTTGATAGATCTGTTGAACTTGACGGTCGTAACTCGGTGTACTTTTGCAATCGGGCGGCTGCATTCATCAAACTGGAATCATACGACGAGGCCTTAAGAGATTGTCAAATTGCGATTCGTCTTCAGCCGAATTACGCAAGGGCTTATGGCCGCATGGGAGTTACTTTTTCTAATCGGAATCAGCACTTGGATGCCATTGTTTGCTACAAGAAAGCTCTTCTTTTGGAACCGAGCAACGAAAGTTATTCAACAAATTTACGTTATTCCCAAAGCGCTTTAGCTCAAGAGGCAGCTCAAGGGGCAGAAATGGGAGGCGCAGGCGGGGGAAGTCTTGAAAATCTTATGACCAATCCAAATTTGATCAGCATGGCGTCTCAAATGCTTCGTGATCCCAACATGAATCAAATGTAACAATAATGCTTTTTCTAATCTTAAGCCATTTATTTAATGTTCTTTTTTAAATTATATTATCCAGGATTCAAAATTTGATGGGAGGACTTACAGGGGGTGCTGCCCCTCCGCCTCAACAACAAGATCCAGGAGCTGGAAATGCAGGGCCTGCACCATCCCAACCAAACCCTTTGGATAATCTTATGCAAATGTAAAAAAAAGAAAGATTATTACTTAAAATGTCGCTTAAACTCTAATTTTTATAACTCTTTTAATTGTTTTTTAGGGGCCAAGCTATTGCAAACTCGATTCGGGCAAACAATCCAGAACTGGCTGATCAATTGGGCGTAGGGCGAAATGCAGGATTCAATTTTGGTCCAGGTGGGCCAAGTGGTGGTGGTTCTAACAATCCTGGAAACGACGACAATGTTCCCGAATCATAACTAGTCTCTTTGAAAAAATATCTTTTCTATCCACTTATAAAATCCAAATCCAAACCAAAACGATCTGTAAAAGAAAGAACACATACCTAATAATCCATATATACACATTGTGAAAAAAAGTCTGTACAAGTCGCCATAAAATTCTTCGTTGTTTATTATGAGAAATAAAAGTTTTTAATTTCTAAACAATTGCATTGTAAATGAATTGCTAACAATGCATTTTGTGGCTGATGGATTGGAGGTGAGTTGAGACTTGTGTCATTTTGGAAGGAGTCTTTTTCTGTCAACTCCAACAGTGAATCAGCCCACACAGATAACGACTCCAATTATTCCACATCTCCCGAGGGTGTGGTTCCACTCATTGGACAGATAACCAACTGACGCCTAAATTTCCGCCACCACCTCCATAAAATTGTAAGATAGTTACTCCCTTATTTATACAGCTTGTAACTTTATCGGCTTCTTTGCAAGTTATAACTTTTAATTCTTATTTTTTTCAGATTTTATTTGACTGAATCATTTTTTGAAGATGACTGCCATGGACTTTTTCGGGTGCACTTTTATAGCTTTTGGGCCACCCCTCGCATTATGCTGTTTCACAATTATCCACGACCCTGTCAGAATTATCATTGTTATAGCAAGGTAAACGTAAACAACGTCTCAAATCTTAATAAGCAATATAATAATTGTATAATATTAACTGTAGTGCATTTTTCTGGCTGTTGTCCCTCCTCGTGTCCTCCAGTTGGTGGACAATTATATATCCCCTTCAAGACACCTTAGAATTCAGTCTTGTATTTTCCGTACTATTCCAAGAAGCTTTCAGATTCCTCGTCTACTTCATCCTCCGAAAAGCAGAAGGGGGACTTAAAATGGTCACAGAGGCAGACACTGCACTCATAGACAATAAACATATTTTGGCTTATGGTATATGTTATTTAATTGGTTTTATTTTTGTCGGTATGCTAAATAAGTTTATTGTCTCGTTAGTTGCCGGACTTGGATTTGGGATAATGAGTGGAGCATTTGCAGTGATTAACGTTCTGGCGGATTCTGCGGGACCTGGCGTTGTGGGGCTTTTGGGCGGAGGGGACACTCAGTATTTTGTAATTGCTTCTTCACTCATAGCCCTCGCCTTCATCCTCCTCCACACAGTTTGGAATGTCGTATTTTTTGATGCCCTGGATAAAAGAAATTTTCATCTAATATTAGCAGTTGTAATATTGCATCTTGCGGCATCACTTGTGGTATTTATTTATTTCTTTGGTGTAAAAACAGAGATCATTGCGTATAAATTTTATAATGACTAATAACATGTTATTTTTTTTAGACACTGGTTAACAAAACCCAATTGTATTGGGTTTCCATTCCCTGTGTGTATGTAATACTGTTGATAAGTTCGTGGTTGGCGTTTCGTACTGCTGAAGGAAGATTGGATGTGCAAGAGCTTTTTAGTCGACGGCGTCCAGTTACAGTTGAAGTTAGAGATTAAGAAGACGACGTTAAATGTTTTGACTGACTGCAAACCAGAAACCATACTAATGAATATTCTCAGTATAAAATTGATTTCATGTTTTTACATAATACTAATATTAAAAAAAAGTTATTTATTATTTACCTCTTGTGTGGCCTTTTCGCCGACTTTTTCATTTCTTTTTCCGTTTTCGCCGACTTTTCCATTTCTTCTTCATCGGGACATATTATTTTCAGTTCACGTTGTGCTTCTTTAAGGGCTCGTCTTGTAATGGAAACGAGATAAGGGTCGATACTCGGTGGGACATAGGGTTTAGCAATAGGTTCCATGACCTCTGGCAGCAGTTGAAGAATGTTTTCATTAGAAGCGTGTATATTGCCATTTTTACGTTGATACAACTGATTTTTTCTGGATAACATAAAAATGGGAGTTTGTCTTCCTTTGTATACAGTTGGACGGGGAATTGCATTGGAACGGTCGAGTGGGGCCAGGTAAAAGGCCTGTGAATCTGGATTCCATCGCATTCTCTTCTCAATCAGTTTTCTAGATGAAGGTGGGATGAAGTTATCAATTATCAATCTTTTCAGTTTAAACTCCCTGCAAATAAAAAATGAGACATTAATTAGATTGACATCACACTCACTTTCACGCACAGTCATCAATAAAGGGAGAAAACAGAAAAAAGCTGTTGTTTCCTTACTTTTTAAGCTCCATCAACATAGTCTCAAGATCCTTTATGTTTTTGGTGTGATCTTGGTGAGTTTTCTCAATTTCTCCTTTGATCGATTGGCACTTATGGCCCAGTTTTTTGTACTTTTTCATCTTTGCTTCAAGTTCCTTCTCAAATATGTCTGCAGTTACCCTCAACTCTTCAACGCTTAGCTCGTCCATTTCCAACTTCTTCCTCATCTCATCATATCTTTCCATTTGCTTTGCCAACTCGTGTTGTTTGGCTTCTATCAATTTTTGCTGCTCGTTTGTGTGATGTATCAAATCTTTGCCTCCTGTTAGCACCTTACTTTCCAACCATCCAATCCGCTCGCTTAATTTTGAACATTCTAGCTCCGTATTCCTAACTAAACTTTCCGTCTCATCTAATTTACTTAGTAGTTTATCCTTCTCCATTTTCTTGGTCATGTTGTCCTGCAACAGTTCTTGGCGTTTAGCATCCAGCGTTCTCATAATGATCTGTGGATCACATGTAGGATCCAGTCCATAAGGCTTCAAAAGAATGGCCAACTCTCTCAACCGCTCTTCTTCTATTTGAGTTTGAATATCTTTGGAACTTGTGCTTGAGTTGCTGGATGACGTTTGACATCTTTCGGGTCTTTCCTTCTGTTTCCTTTCTACCAAGTTTGCTTGCGAGCGTTCAAGCATAAGGGATTGCTTTGCCTTCTTTCTCTCCAATTCTACACGAAGTCGCTCAATCTCATCCTGATATTGTCTTAGCAGTGCGTCCTTTGGATCCTCATTGACCTTTGGTTTGTTCTTAATCTTTTTTGCTCTGCTGGCATACCTCAATGTAGTGATTGTCTCTTCCCAATTGTAGCTTGCAGGACCGATTGTAGCAACCATAACTGTTCTTGCATTTCCTCCCAATGAATCTTGTAATAGTCGTGTGAGTTTGGAGTCTCGGTAAGGAATGTGGGATGATTTCTCATCCACAAGAGCAGCAATGACATTACCCAAAGCGGACAATGACAAATTAATCTTGGATGCTTCTTTGAGTCTTTCTCCAGCAGCACCTGTCTTTCCCTGCCTTTCTGATCCTGCCAAGTCAACCAGATTGAGCTTCCCTACTTTGAAATGATTCTTCCCATCCGACCATTTTTCCGACATTTCAATAGTGACCATGAATATAGCGTGGGAACGTGAGCTGTGTTCATTCATGTTTGTTGCACCCACAGCTCGGTTCTTGTTGCCACGTGTCATGAGCTCATTAATCCCACTGAAATCACTGCATAGATATGTGGACAAGTCTTTGACGTAAACTCCAGATGTGGGAGATTCTCTCAACTCTCTCTGAGCCTTCCGATCTTTGCTCAACAAATCACGGATTTCTTCTTGGTATATTTCTAAATAAGAGGCTCTGATTAAATATTGCTTTGTAGTGTCTTCTGCGACGGTTTCGAAAATGTGGCGAAATGCGTTGGGGATTACTCCTTGTTCTGATTCCACGCTCCTAACCCCTATTTATAATATTTACATGATAATAAATACAACTTGAAATTGATTAACATACATATAATTATACACTAGATGATTTACCTTCCATTGTATATGTTTTGCCAGTTCCTGTCTGACCATAGGCAAAAATTGTGCCGTTGAAACCTCCCAAAACGGAATCAACCAAGGGAGCAAATGACTCTTCATAAATTTCCATTTGAGAAGATCTTAAAAAAAAAAAACAGAATTCTCTTATTATCAAGAATATTATAATTATTAAAATAATTATAATAAAGCCCTTACCTAGGATCAAAGACATTATCAAACACAAAAGTCTTGGACTCTTGTTGACTCTCGACTAGATTAGCGGAAGAACTTGACAAGCCTGGTAATGACTTTGGGCGTTTTACTTCCACTTCATTCTTTTTGGGGTGGACAAAAACCACACTGATGAAGAACAACGACAAAAAATTAACAAACCAAGTCCAAATCCGTGTCAATTTATCTGCTTACCATTCATGTCCTTCGTTTAATTCCTTTTCGCTCAGGGGACGACTTCTGACGATAACTTTGACCCTTTCGGATGGCCCAGGGGCTGACGATTTCCCCATGTTTGTCATACTTTTAAACTTAATTTGGTAAAGACGTTTCCGAATTATTTTAATTGCACTTTATTTAATTTGTGTCTTGTTGTTGTTGCTCGCAGAATAAAACTGAGAGCAGAATTTTTTGTGCTCCACTCCCAATGAACTCTATGGCAACAAAGTTTGACACACAAAACTAATTGACGGTCATGCATGCAGCTTTAATTGTGCGCATGATTTATGCCCTGACCCCTTATTTGGCGTCAACTATTCTGACCATGCTAATAACTCCATTTTGACATGTAATTAAACAAAGATTATCAACGCTAAGGCTGCTAAAACCGCTAAAGTTTGAATTTTAATATCGCGACAGTCGACATCTAGCGGATAGCCCAAATGATCCTGAATAATCTTTTAGGTCAACAATGTTAAAAAACTGAGGTTGAGCTGGATGAGATCTTGATTAGAAGTGTGAGTGCTCACTGCATAATGAATGCATTGAACGCCTCACTTGCAAGTGAAAGTGAAAGTGACGTTGATAATGTCCATCACCTTTCCTATTTTTGGATTAATCTGAAAGCTGTCCATGTATAAAGTTGCAATTAAAATTTAGCGTCTCAACCCTCCAAATGCATAACGTGTCGAGAATCCCAATTATTAGCACAGTATTTGAAGGGTTGAGAGGATGGACAGCCTTAAATGTTTCTCAAGATTAATTTTATGCTTAAATCAAGATTTTATCTTGTTTAACTTTCTCCTTTCTTTCAGCAAGTTTGTGTAAAACAAGAGACAAAAGTGATGACACTTGCTCCTTTTCACCTCAAGGAATCTTTGGAATTGTTATGCAAACATAAAACAAATCCAAATCTAAAAAGCATATGCCCACATCCCAAATTTAATTTCTTCTCCTTTTGTCCTTATCTCTTGAGTAATTGTCCCTAGTTTAAAGCTCACTCAGCATATAAATTTTTTTATTGTTTGCTGTCTTCGATTGCAGAAAGTTATTTGAGTATAAAATCTGTGAGAGCTGAAATCTCAAGTTTGAGTACCTTAGCTATCAAACAAAATCTACACAAGAAAAATATTTGTTTATTCAAGCGCTGATCATCTCTCTCCCTCTTTAGGGGACTTCTTTTGATTGCATCCAGTCTCAAAACGCTTTTAATTTTACATTTGGATCAACTCCCTTTAGAAACTCCTTTCTTTTCTCGGCTCGTTGTTTATCAAAAGATTTGCAAGACAATGGGACAAAATCCAGCTTTTGAATACTTTTAAATATGCTGGTTGTTTGTGTCAAATCGTTGGTTTTGGCAGTGGGAAAAAGATATTGAGAGCATCTCAGAATGTGATGTTTTTCACGGGTTTGGAAGCAGCACATGCTCTCCTCACTTTTCCCAAGCCGGTCTCCTATGATATATCAGCCAAAGCTTTTTCCTCTCGTTTATCAGTCCGCTAGTGGAACTCGAGTTGCAACGTGCTAAAGCAGCCCTCACCTTTCACTGAGAGAAAGCAGGGAAAGTTTCCGTGGCCTCATCATAAAACATTAACACAACACAAGTTATTAGCCTTCAGCAACATTTAAAATTTACCCAGAATTAAAGTGACCTGATTTTTATTTCTTGAGCTAAAAAGTGAAAGTACGTTTTAATTTTATGTTTGAAATTGAAGGAAGTGAGGAAGGTTTGGCTTCTCAACAGCAATAGCTAATTAGAGAGAAAGTTTGCAATGTTAATTAATTGTTAGTTATCATGCAGCCGTAATAATAATAATGTGAGAAAGCCAATGCAATAATTATAAAGGAGGAGAGAGAAAGTAAGAAAGTGAGCGTTTGGGGAAAATGAGACAAGGGCCAAGTTAACGAGCTGACACTTGTGAGGAAAGTGACAATTAGTGTAACATTGTTGAATTTATAATAATGTTCAAACTTTCTCCAACTTTGGTCTGATGACACGTCCAACTTAAAATTTGGAATATGTAAGTGTCCATCCTTCTTCTTTTGCGAATGTTTATATTAGAAAGAGATTTCGCAAAGTTTTCACCCATAAATTAAGTATATACATAAGACATGCAACTATTTAAGTATATAGCTGGTGGGATATAATTAATTGCCTTAACTTGTGGTCAAGAAGTTTACGCCCGATTCCGCAAACAAGACGGAAGCAAATAAGAAAGCCAAAGAAAGGTTGGTGCAGTGGAACTGAGACATTTTACACTAATTGGGATATGAGCGTTGGTAATCTTTCTCTGGGAGGAAGTGGGAGATATTATATTTTAATTAATTGTGAAAGCAACACCATAGATAACATAACATGCCACCACCACCTTCTTTAATCTTGTCTCATCTCATTATTCCTTGCTCTTAGTTAGTTACTTAGCAGGCAGGGAGAATAATGTATCATATCCAACAGCTTAAAACTTTTGGGGAAATGGAATTTAGGAGAAACTTTATAATTCCTTTTGCAGCCAACATAGATTGGATTCTTTAGCACGGATGCAAATTATAAAATTAGGGATCCATCTTATTTGTGGATGCATTAGAATCAGAATCTAGAGAATTTATAGAAATAGAATGAGGGCATCCTACTAACTAAGATTACCCATTTGGCAAATGTCAGCTAATCCTCCGCTACTCTGTCCTCTTTCCTATTTCCCACCTATCTACAGATATCTAGCTAGTTGGGACGTTCATACATTATTTTAACCCTTCAAAATGTAACAATATCAACTAAAAAAGACAATTGCATCCCCTTTTGGTCATTCTGCCAGTTTGGGGACTGTGGGGAGAAGAATAGAGTAGTGGACGGACCCCGCAGAGTTCCTTCCATGACAAAAGTATCGTTGACTATCCAAATACAACTCATCTTCTGGCTGATAATCTAAGCCTATGCAAGCAATCCCACATGTTGAACTTCCCATGATATCCAAACCAACAAGTAGCAAAGACCAGCCAGCAGCAGACTTTGTCTCTTTTGTTTGACAAAAAGATTCGCCAATGTTTTGAATCTCAACCAAAAGTCAAATGTCTCACAACACGAAAGGAGAGACTGTGGAAAGATATATCCTTTGGCTCCTTGGCTGCTGCAAAATAACTACCTGTACTTATGCACTCTTTGGCTTGGCAGTGACACAGTTTTCTTCCGTAGACTAATCCAACCAGTGAGGAATATTTATAGGTGTTTAGATCATCATCCTCATTATCAACTGCTCAATTTATAAAATATCACAGATATTTATTGATCACAAAAGATAAAGCGCTTTCCTTTTTTTCTGCAACCATTTATATATTTACAACACATGGAAGAAAATTGTACATTGTGAAGGCGAAAACTGATTTGATTTAGTCAGCTCATATCATACAAAAATTGCATAATTTTATTCCAATGGAAATAATAAAACGAAAGTGGTTTCTTGTTGTACTTTTTTAAAAGGATCCCCCATAACTTTCCCCGTGTTATTGTTTTAAATTCCAAAAGTTAAACTTTCTCCATTTTTCCAAGTTGTGTCTCAAAATTGCCCCACAAAACGCTTCTCCTTCCCTGCCCCCCGTAATAAAGAGTCATTGTCTTTGAATTTTACTTAATTTATGAAGGTTCCATGAAAAGGTAGTAGAGTTGTTGATTGAGCTGTTAAAGAAGATAGGAGAACATGATCGTTAGCATTTAATGACATTACCATCCCACTCTCCAACACAAAACTCCATTATCTTATGCAGGAGGAGTGCTAATGTAATTCTTTCGCTTTAATTTGTTTGTCCCCACAGTCTTCAAATCTTGGCTTGTAATAACAATAGAAAGTAATAATAAGAGTCCTCTTATCCCAACAAAAAGATTTTCCAGCAATGTATGGGTAAAAACTTAATTCAAGCAAATCGAACACGTTCTATTCTTATTCTGCGGAAAGACTCCCCCAAAGTCATGCATAATTTAGACGTTGCAATAGTTCCAAATGGGATTGCATCATTTGAAGCTGCGGAGGATATTAAAAATGTATTATTCCACTCTCCTATAAATACGCACTGCTCATTAATTAGTAAGCAACTTTCTCCTTTTTTCTTCTATTAATACGAGAGTTGTTGGAGGCGCATTGCCGTGGTTTGGGGGCGTCTTTGCTTGCTATTGACATCCACTGCATTCTATATGTGGTGCATATATATGACGTGTCTCCGTTGACATGATGATGGGAGCTATTAATAAGTGGGCGCGGAAGAAAGAGGACCCCGGAAAACTCATTATTTCCTAATGCATGAAAACATCACTCAAAAACACTTAACATTGTGTTTCATCTCCTTACAATTTAAGTCGCGAGTCATGACTCGTCCCAAAATGAACGCTCCGTAACTTTTATGAAGTGTTTTACTAGTTCCTGTATTTGTTTGTGTCACCTTAAATAAATGGTTTTCCAGTGGAGTCAATCTATTGAGTGAAAGGCGGCATCCAATATATTATTATATGTGGATGTGCATGCAACTCTGTATGTCCGACTTCCTTATGAAGGGATAACTTATGAGCAGCCTTTTATGTTAAGTGGTCTCATTTTTTATACCTTTCACTTCCACCTATTTCCCAATCCCACAACGCCTTCATATAACTAATATGCAGACTCTCAACAGCGTCTTATTATTTTATTAAAGTCTTACGACTTGCAGGGATTCATACTGCGCTAAACATCAACAAATTAAGCCACGGATAATTTCCAAGGTTTCATCCTTTCAACTTTCCAAGAAATTGTCAACTTGAGCCACTGACTCTTATGTTACCCTTATAAACATTTCCCAGAATTATTTTTCATAATGGATAAACACTCGTCCATTAAGCTGCACTTACTTTACTTCAAAGCAAATGAAAACTAGTTTTCCATTTGGAAGAAAAGCAAGCTTTTTTCTTGCCCATTTGTCTCAAAACTCAAAAGATTTATATGTTATACAATATATCAAATTGTGGGCTCAATTATCTTTTTTAGGAACAGAAATTGTGTTTATATTGCAAAAATATTTCTTTTCATTCCTTCATGCAATAATCTAATGTAAATCAAAAAGCGGAGGGCAATTGAGGTGGAAAATGGAGCAGAATGGAAAAGTTGATTTGAAAATAAAAGGTATAAATTTAGAATGGTAGAAAAAAGAATTTTTGCTGGTCGTAGCTAAGTGCACCTTTTTCATCTTGATTAGCAGCTCCTGAGGGCATGGGCAAAGATTAGCCAGCAACAAAATCCGTAAAACTATGACCTCTCACGCGAACAGAGGCGGAAGTAGGAAAGTTGTATACGCAAAATTTTATTCCAACTAAACTAAACATTTTCCCGATTCCGCATATAATTCATGTCCACTTATGACCAAGCAAGTGACCGTGAAATTATACGATTGACGTAGAACGTGTCCCCTTTTCCTTTCCCTATCTTTATGCAATTTATTATTTTATGGCAAAACAGGGCTATTTATGTTTTACAAGGAAATGTTAAATCAGCAGCAGAATCATCACAAAATAATGTAATCTCACTTTTATGGGTGTAACTAGGAAAATAATTTATGTTTAATCTGCATAAATCATTTTATTGAAATTTTGCTGTTTTGCCACACTCAGATCACCTGCCATATAGATAATGAATGGGGATAGGGTTGGAGAAAGTTTGATTGGTAAGGATACTTATGGAGCTGGCTACTAATTGATTTGCTCTTTGTTTACCGTTCACCCATTCAACTCACTTTCACCTCCACAAAATGTGTTGACTTGGTTGAATTTGTGGCAACTTCTATTCTTCCCTCTGTTTCTATACAAGCTCAACATTTGATTAGTGATTGAGTGACACTGTTTACTCTCTGCCCCATCATCTCATTATTGCACTTTGTATTTGAGTGAGCTATTGATACATTTTGCTGAAGGATCCTTCATAAATAGTTTCTGTTCTGGATCATCCCTTATCAAGATCATTCTTGGCCCTCTTCAATTAGGACAAGGAGCCACTCGCAAAGTATGATGCATGGCCCTTGAAGTACCCTTCCTTTGCTTTCCTGGTTTATCCTATTGATCTCTCTTCAACCAAATGCAAATAAAAGGACTATTAAGCTAAACACACACACATTGCAAAATATCATTCCTCCTCCTTCCGGGAAATGCTAAGCTTTAGATAAACGCGTTATTATATATTCAATACTAAATCCCATGTAATAAAACACTAGAAGCCGTTATAGATGATATAGCCATTAAATGGAATGACTGTTCTCGGAATATTTAATAAAGTCTGATGATAAGCATTCAACAAATATATATTACAAAGCCACAAATAATTAATCTTATTAACGAAAACTTTGTTCTTCTATTTCAGAGTTGAGTCTGCATTGTCTCAAAATCATCTCTACTTACATAAAGTGAAACCACCACTTGATTTAGTTGGACAATGAGAAGGGAGTAAACAATTAAACTTTGTTGCAAAGTTTTTAAACTCTGACTCCATTAATATCTATCAACCGTAACAAGTGTTTGTTATCTGAGGGCTCTTCGTGGCAGTCAACAAAGGAAGGATCAACAAACCAACAATTACAAATAATTTCTTGAGGAGAAGTGAAAGCTTTCTTATTCTCTTTAGTTAGGGCTCCGAGGGTTGTCGTTTGGTTTGGTAGATGCATGTCTTGTGTACAGGTTTTTCATAGGTAGCACCTTCTTAAGATATGAAGATGCCGACGAGAAGAAGGAAGTCCAAGAAAGGATCCACGTGGTGGCTCCTCATGTGGATGGAACTCTTAATTTTAGGTGAGAACATTTAATCTTTTTCTCTTGGAAATGGGCGACAATCCATCCTTTTGAACACTACATAAAATCCCACTTTCACCTACATATACTTACAGATATCTATTTAAGCATTCCTTCCCTTTCTCTTGAATCCAAATCCAATATATTTATTTCTAGGAAACAGATTTTTCCTTTTTAAAGAGATGGTAAAAATTGCGTACGGGATTTAGGTTATAAACATATTCCTCGGTTTTATATGTTTTTGTGGTTTGGTTTGGCTTATTTTCTGTTTGCAGCTTTTCTCAGCTTGTCACACTTTTTTCTCCTCAGTTTTATCCCATAGTTTATCATTTTTTGAACATGAGACATGGAAAACGTATTCTTCCTCCTTTTTGTTTCTCCATGAGGATAGATCCAACCAAATTACTCTAATGCTCTCTTTGCTGCGAAATAAAATAAAATGACAAAAAATGTATTCTTTCTTTATTTGTGACAAGGGCTTCAAATAAATGATGGGGCCAAAACTAAAACACACAAAAACTAGATAGTTTCACGTTACAACCTCCTTTTGTGTTAACATAAAAAGTGATTCAACTTGCAAAGATTTCTCAACTTTCCTTCCCCCGTCCAACAGAAAATTTACGTTGGGAAATTTTCTTATTTTCTTAAGGCTAATTATGCAATAATGTTTCGAAATTTTGAGACATTTATTTATCTATTCATCAATCCACAAATGCTTTCCCCAAAATGATAAATAAAATGCGATGATAAGTGAAACTAAACAGCTTTTAAGAGCATTCTCACATATTTTTTCATATGCAAATTCTCCCCTTTAACAAAGAGTTATGGAGAAAGTAACAAAATCGGGTTCTTTTGAAGAGATATCTTGTTGCAATAAGAGTCGCTGCACTTTAAGGAATCATCTTTGTCAACTTAAATTTACATTTTGTGTAATGGAGGCCACCGGAATCTCTTAGCTTAAATTTATACAAGAAAGAGAAAGTATGGAGAAAGGAAGGATAGGTGTGGATTTTGTATTTTTGTAGCACACCTTCCGTAATGTATATACACACTTGTATATGATAATAGTCATTCATACATGAGGGAATTTAGAATAAAACTTTCTCTCTTGACTGGGAATTCCGCTTCCAACAGATTATTTATTTGATACAAAAAGGATTCCATTGTAAGCAGAGATTCCGATTACAAAATTCATTTAGAATTAACAGCCCACACAAATGTTGGTTTTATTTAGGCAGGAGATTATTGTAGATCTGACGCTCCAAGAATGGAATGCAATTGAAGGAATTCAAATTCAATTTAATGTCGATTTTGTAGACAATTTATTTCTCTTTAAGCTCTTACTCTCTTCTGTTGTGACATAACGAGGTCAGTATAATGGGAGAAAGTAAAAAGAGAAAAGAAATTTCTTCTTTGCCCCAACTAAACTTTATATAATAAAATGATGGAGGTATAAAGGCACAAAGTTGACCCGATTCACAAAGAGAAAAAAAGGAATCGTTAAATCAAAATCAAATTAGTGGATTTAGATTTGGCAGACGGATAAAAATGGTTTAACTTTCTCTTATTTACAATCAGGTGTTCCATCATTTACAATCTTGTTAGTAAACGGTGGCAACTTTCCTTTGAAATATTATATTTTGGTGTTTCTACAGAAGTAGGTAGGCTCCCAATTTCAGTAATTGTATCCATCAAATCTCATTTTCCCCATAATCCAAGAAACGCTAGATGTCCTCTTGAGACAAAGCCATAAAAGGCATAAAATGAGATGAAGTCGCAGTTTTCTTTGTCTTTTAATCAACACTCTTTCTCTGCTTCCTGAAATGAGAGGTGAGTGGAATTATTTTGGCAAAAGTCAATTCTCGAATGAAGTCAACTCTTTTTAAAGCCACTTCAATAACTCTTCCAATCCTTGTACATCTTGGCCCCAGCGCTAACCTCATTCACTGGGAATAAAAGGTCGCAATTTTCTACAAGAATGGGCGATAGAAAATGTTTACCGTGTTCCCCACTTTTGTGTCATTGTTCCCCATCCAGCCTGAATGTTCCTTGATGGATCTAAAGAGAAGATTGTGAAAAGAGTAAGTTTGTCACCATTCTTTGATGTGGTTCCTCGCCACAATCTCGCCTTTCCTTAGATTCACTCGAAATGAAAGAAAAGATAAAAATATTATTCAGAATGGACTTTGTGGAAGGATCTATTCAATCAATTGAATAGACAGACTTTTGACTCTATATTTTAGATGATTAAACTTTGCCAGCTACTTTCCTGCTTTGTATAGAAATTGAGACATTTTCTCTGCTTCCCTTTGTCGGCTCATCATTTGACTTTGTAGCTTCACGAAGTGACCCTGCCTGCGGTAGACAAGTCTATAAATGATGCCCTCCTTGCCCAGTAATCATCTATTATAAAGATGGAATGTGAGGATTATTGTTAGGATGTTACGACCTAATGGCCAAGTGTGGTCTGATTTGAAGGGTCAGAGAGTTGTCACAAAGCTCCATAGAATGGCATCCACTTCACCGGAAATCAGTTGAATCTGGAAACTCTTGATAAGTGGAAGGAAAATGTTCCAAATGTCCCTCTGCTTGGACGAATAAGCCAATAAACCAAAAGAAAAGGATTATCCACAGGTTTTGTCTCAAAAATTACCAAACCACACGAAAGGAGCCACAACTAACCAGAAGGCATTTCTTAATTTGTGTCTCAGCAAAAGGACTTTTATTCTTATCGAGGGTAAAAAGAGAAAGTGGTTGCAAAAGTTTACCAAAGATTCCGCATTCTTGGAGATGTCCCACGTTTCTCCTTTTAAAAAAATCTGAGGGAGAACAGACTACTTGTCCCCAGGCCAGGTGATGTCTCCACAAAACTTTCCCTTTTACTGCGAACAAACGTCTTGATCAACATAACGCTGATCTGCTTACTTACACACACACACACATCTCCCCAGATGCTTGCAATATTATGTACAGACATATTCAGTGGATTAATTATCAACAGTTAATTGACGAGATACATGTATAATAATCATCAGTAAAAACTATTTTAATTCTCTTCAAAAGATATGAACAATCCCTGATCCAATACATGTAAAGTTTCCTTGGAAATCTTCCCGGAGCAATTCTGTCTTGTCTTCGTTCATTTTGTTTGGTGAATGATCTTGTTCTTTTAGGTCTGGGTGCAAATTGTGTCTGGTGAAAGAAAGAATGAGAGCAGTGAGTGAAAAAATAGCAGCCTGAAGCAAATGGGCAGAAATATTTCTCGTTTCACTGGCTCCTGCCCTTAAATCTAATTGTATATATAACATTCATCCATATTTTCCTACAAAGTGGTTCAAAAGGAGCAGTCAGCAACAATTTTCCTCACTTTCACCACCCTTTAGAGACAAAAAAAAACAAAGAAAAGGATAAAAGGAAGATAGAATTTGCAATGTTTCTTTTTATCCTTTATTGGAAATTGAGCAAAAGTGAAAGTCGTGGAAAAAGTCATGATAATTGTCCTTTTACAACAAGTTTTTTAAAAGTTACAAACAAACAAGAAAACTATGCTTTCAACCTTCACGGCAATAATTGAAGTTTCTTTTATTTGCTGGTCAATATAAAATTCTAAAACAATATATTTAGCCACGTCAGAAACAGAGAATTCAAAAGCGTCATCATGGTCACAATCTCAAATTAGATTGTGACCACATAAAGTAAAAATTTGATTGTTATAAACCAAACAACAATAATTTAACCTTTGTCAGCTTTTATAGCTTTCACCTTGAAAAAATTCACTATAAGTATAGTTTATTGAGGCAATTAATAAAAATGAAATTGAGGAGGGCTGGAAAATACGGAATGGAAAGTCAATAGAGTAAAAATTGGGATAATTATTTCCCTTATTATCCCCACCACCACCAATTAATAATTACGTGAAGTTATTTAATTAAGAAGGAGGCTTGTTCTAATTGTTTCTGTCTTACAAGGTAGTAAATAATCACTTTGAATATTAATCAAAAAGCCGGATTGGATTTGATGGAGAAAGTACTTTATAATAATAATTTCTGGCAATCGCAGAACTTGTCTGCAACTGACATGAGTTGATAAGTAGTCAAATTCTATAGCATCCATCAGACCTTTCATTATGTTTCCAAAATTATTCAACATTCTAAATATACTTTTGGACTGATGCGATGCTGTTTTCACAATTAAAGTGTTTTTAGTCTGGAAGTTAAATTGCCATATATTATTAAATGTAGTAAAATATAGCAATTTCCCAGCCGTGATGACAATAGTTAAATAAAAAAGTGCAGAATAAAGAGAGGCTATTACTCTGCTATATACATCCTCTAAATTATGCATGGTCTAGTCTCGGAAGAAAAATGGGAAATACTTTTAAGAAAAGAATTATCGTATTATTTGTATATAGTGGAGCCACTTTCTATCAAATAATGACTTATCCTCATTTTAAAGGGACCCTCCACAACTTTCTCTGGAAGAAATCCAGTTAGAAAAAAAATACTTGAATGAGTTGCACTTTCAATAGTCATTCAAATTGTAAACATTTTATTATAATAATGTCCCTGGATACAAATTGTTGTCTCTTTCACTGCCTCCAAGTTTTTGTGATATAAATAAAATATAATATATATAGCTGGCTTTCTTTATTATGAATATATATCCCTTGAAAAAATGTGACCGCATGTCATAATAAAGAGCACCTCTTTCGTGCATTACCCTTGCTGAGTTATGAATTCAACTTTATTTATTTTGTTTGATAAGACATCAATATTATCGACGTTTGTAGAATTTGACTCATGTAAAATTGACAACTTTGATGCTTGGCTGGCATAGCGTGTTTTCCGCTAACTCATTCACTCCCCATATTCTATTAGGAGGAAACGTAATATTTCTTGTTCTTTGTTATTACAACTTTGTAAATAATTTATCCAAGTATTTCAATTTATGTAGGTCTCGGGTGTTGGGAATACCTAATAAGATGTATTTAGTTGGAACATTCTCACATATTTTATTTCACAATAAATTCATCATTTTTCCTGTGAAAAAAATTGTTGACAGCTTTTGCATATTAGGTAGTGTAGTTTGTAAATAAATGGGGTTTATTGTTGACATTTTGCTAATATTAAATTGTCACTTTAATGGGGATGGGTGGACTCCTTCGCCTGTTGTTGTGCAATGTTGTGTTGTGCTGACCCATTAATGAAAGAAAAAGCTTTCACCATGTTTTTGTTGCTTATCTAACTATGTACACTTACTAATTGATGAATTTCTCAACTATATTTGGCTTATTGGTAAAATGGAACATTCAAGATGTTATTGTTGGTAATTACTCTTGTTTATTGAATACTTTAATTGTTGCAATCTTAATAAAGTCTGCCGTTGGTTGCATTTAGTAGACTATTAAATTCCTTTCCTTTCATGCCGGTGAAAATACAAACAAGAAAATTGAGAAAATTAACTAATTAAGTACACATTGGGCAAAAGCAAATTTACTTTTGGCACAAGCTAGCAAACAAATTATATAAATATTATTTACGTCTGGAAAAGTTGAGAATAATAAGGAAATTGAATTACGAAAGAGAGAAACGGAAAAACTTGATGATATTCTACTTTATTCACAAATGCTTAAATTGTTGTATTTGAAATGCAATACATTGACGTGAAGAATCGGAAGCTATGTAGTTCCGCTTACAAAAATAGGATACATGTTTTATTATATATGTATGTATATGGATTGGCTGGAGTTGGCTCCAAGATAAGATTACGTAGGAATTTTTAATCAACGTTCCCCTGTATTAGTTAATGAAGAAATTTGATTTTTCATTTCTCCAAAACTTGATCGATTTTCTCTATTTATTTCCATAATTTCTGTATAAAAATAAAAATGCAAATCTAAATCGATGGTTAAATCAACCATTATCTCGTTTAAAAATCAATTCTCTCCAAACCGTCAAATATAAAATGCTCAATCCAATTATTTATGACAAGACATCTTGATTTTTATATATACATTTTGACATGTCACTCGCTAGAAATATTCCGGTAAATATTATATAGACTCGCCGTTTTTAATACTTGAAGGACATACAATTTCTTCCTCATGAACCTGTTCTTAAGAGAGAAAGTGTGTGACAGAGGGACACTTAAATGGACAGGGAGATAGACAAGGTGGACACTTTAATGTACGATTGCCTTCCGTGACAATGTGAGGGAAAGTGATCTGACAAGTCCTCTTGTGGTTTGGATGTTGGACTCTGATATTTTTGGCCCTCAACAAAACCAATGAGTTTTTTGGGAAAGTTGAACGAGGATGTGAGGAGAATGTGTGAAAGTATTTTACAGTTTGGCTCTGTTTCCTTGTAAACTATGGATAGTTTGGTTGTAATGCTTTACTACCAAGTCAACTACAACAAAACAAATCCGCTGGGACCTCATCTTGTATAGAAAGTTTGACCAGTCAGCCTCTCTTTGAGTCCTTTCTCCTGTCACGACTAACACAGGGAAAGTGGTGGCAATGAGCACAATGGAAACACTAAATAAGTATGTATACACTCTGATGGAACATGTATAAATAGATTGCAATAATTGCTGTAAATTTAGACTAATTTAATATTTATTGACGATTGCCCAATTAAGCCCCAGGCAAAGGTTAAACTGGAAGTAGATTGTTGTAGATAAGAGAGTGAAAATTGAAACTCCATTATTCCTCCTACAATTTTTCATCTTTCTTCTCACCTTTCTCTTTCTTCAAGGAAGATATTCTTTGTAGTAAATAATCCATTTCATTTTATACTCCCACTCTTTAACCTCGGGCAAAAATTCATTCATAGGGATCATCCATTAATCATTATAGCCTTCCACTTAATGCTGCTCCTGCCAAATAAGAAAGTTGTAGTTTGGCCAAAATTTCCATTTCATGGAGTGGAAATATAATGAATTGGGGAGTAACATGTAATTTCATACATACGCACATAAGAAAACATTCATTGCGTCAGTGAGACACGAATATTATCCACGACCAACACTTAAAGCCACTGACTCCAGATTTAGATTGAAATGAAAGCCAATTCCAGTTTTTTGCGTGTGAGCGTTCCACCAACTTTTACAATAAACATGAATACAAACCACAACAAAAGTGACTCAATGACTTTACTTTGCCAAAGGGGCGTTGTGTGGGAGTGCTGGGATTTTTGGCATAGTACTACGGGGAATTTTGTCCTGTCATGTTATTAAAGTGAAAATTGCAGAGTAAATGGTTATGAATTGGGTGTAATGCACTGTTTTTATTTCTCTATATATAGAATTCAAATAAAGGGACGTGATAAATATATATATATTTATATATACCTCTCTTAGATTTCTGTTTAGATTAAAATAGTAACACTGCCTAATTGGGAGTACGGAGAATGTATTTGTTTTTCAGTTATCTCCATTTGATCCTTATTAATAAAGCTTGGCTCTCTAAAGCTTAAGCTTGTGCTGCAACAATAATTAGCTGTCTCTTTGTGAGCAATAAGCATTTTAAGTAGAGCAGAGATCAAAAGGGAAAAGTGAAAGCAAGCGGGCGTGGAATTTACACAAATCTCTCTCTTCACAAATTGAGTTTGGATTTAAACTTATTTAATTTTCCTCAAAACTTTTGACTCTGCATTAATTCATTGTCTTTGTGTGAGATGAAAGCTTGCCATGTTTTTGTTTTCAAAACTCGGCTTCTTCACCCCTTATTAACTTTGAGGAAACTTTGCATAAAAATATGTTTACTTTGTACACCTTGTGAAAGTGGGCGAATTAACTTTAATTTATTCATTGTTTTCTTCCCCTGCCCTAATTTTTGATGCAAAATGCAAAGTTTTATTAAGGGAATGGCCCTAGTTTAAAATTTTCAGGGTTTACTAAAAAAAATCATAGTTTTTATTAAATTTTGAAAGTTATTGTCCCAAATAACAATGCAATTAAGTTGACTCATAAGTTGGGGTTAGTATTGAGATTTTATTTTTATGCCTTCCACTTTTTAGCATTTCTTTGTCTAATGAGGGCAATGAAGGGAAAGTGTTTGTGTAAGCCAAAGTTATGTTATGTTATGTTATGAGATCTTTTAGTCTCCTCTGTCTTAAGTTAATGACTAAAACTACTTAACATAATAATGCCACTTGTACAGGACCACTACAATTTTATGACTAGAGACATGACGACGACACTTAATTCGCTTGACATTTACGTAGCCCGGCTTCATAAAGAGTGGCAAACAATGCATGCAATCCAAATGCAAATGTCGTCCATTTGAGTGCAGCTTCAGAAAATAAAATCGCCATTGTAAATATTGTCCTGTAAAAAATGCTACAGAAGACACCATATAAAATTTCCCATTTCATGTCTGGGACATTGTAAGTATTTACAAGCTTCGCTTTAGTTTGCTCCAATTCGAAGGGAAAGGAGAGAAAGCCAACCAATTTATCAAGGGCTGTCTCCCTCCCTCCATTTTCTGTCAAGAGAGAAAGCAGAGCGACCAAATTATGTACAAGTATTTCTTTGTTTGTCTCCAACACGCGTTCATTATTAGCGTCCTTCTCAAGGGACATTTCACGGGCTGCGTGTCTCATTTAAAAATAGTTACAGGCCCCACTTCGTAGTTTATGAACAGTCCATCCTCTTGTTTTGCGGCAGGAATGATGCTGAATCAGAATTCTCTCTGTTTGTGCGTAAATTAGCGGCGTGTTTACACTAATCTTCTAACAAAGATCTGTCACACTGATACCTCTTCCTATAGCCTCTCTACTTGTGACCAATTACTTGAATTATGTATGGGAAGGGAGACCTGTATTGGACTTCTAAGGATATGCAATAGGGTCTAGCCAACTCCAACTTTCTCTGTATCTCACAAGTCAACAATATCCATCTTGTTAAAATGCATTATACATTTGAGTTGATTAGTGATTCCATGATTTAAGCCCTTCATCCATTAAGATAGCAGGAATTGGCTTCCAACAACGTTCTCTTGTAATAATAAGATTGACTTCATTTGTTTCACTATCATAACAGCCTTACTAAAGCCAAGGCAAATAATATAACTGTCCACCGTAAATAATATCAGGGTCGTCCATGAAATACAATCATCAATGTAGAAAGCCAAAAAAATTCAATCTCAAAAGCTTTCTCAGGTTTAACAAGATTTCCTTTTTGATACATATAAAAAACCCATGGGCTAAGGAGCTTTCCCTCTTTTAATTTTGTAAAACTCCATGAAAAATGCTAAATCTGGAACTTTCTCCATCCCTTTCATGTATACTTTACATATTTTATGAACAGCTCCTCATTGAATGGAATGTCTTGCACCCATTAAACAGCGTGAATGCAATTAACTATTGTGACAAATAAGGTGACAAATGAATACAAGACATGTAACGTAATCCCCTCTCCCACCTTTTTCCCCGTAAATTTCCCAAAAGTAAAAAAAAAGAAATAATCTAAAAAACAATTTGTGTATCCTCCAAGGAAGGAAGGGAAGAGTTGGCTTTGGGACTGTGAAAGTCATTTTATTTCCCCATCCAACTCAGCATTAGTTGGGATTGATACAATTTGAAAAGTTTGATGGTCAATATCCACACAATAAAAGGAGACTGTCCACGTTTACATTTCAGAGTCCCGGAAACGATGTTCCATGGACAAAGTATGGAAGACAATACGGGGAGCTAAAGTAGCTAATAGATTGGCCATTTTCCCCATATCATGCCTTGTCCCATTTCATTCCCCGTTTGCGTGCCCCGTCCACCCTTAACTCTGAGAAATATCTACAAACATTAATCTATTCTGGAGAGAGTTCTATTCAGCCCTGATTTTTGTATGGGATGTCTCTAAAGCTGTATTATGTAGTTGTGGACAAAAGTTATGTAAATTTGTAAAGTACACACACAAAAGTTAACTACATAAATATTTCCCACGCTGGTCGACGATGGCTTTCCACTTTCCTAAAGATTTATTGATTAACGATTGATCACTTTTTATTATTGTACCAATATAATGCAACAGATTTCTGGACTTTCCCATCCATGCTCAAGCATTTATATGTATCAGTTTGTGTGCAGTTTGCAAAATTTTCTGCTCAACTTGCTCCCCTAGATAATAAGGGCAGAAGAAAGGAGGCAGTGGAGTGGGAGTGGAAGAGATTGAGGAAACATTTCTCTGGGCGAAATGCCAGCCTGGCGCCACACATTCAGACTTCAGACGCTCAATAAAAAATCTTTCCATATTACGTTGCAACAAAGTAAGCCAAAGCAACTTTCCCCAAAGAAGAGGGTCGCTCCAGAAATAAATAAATTTTGTCCAAAGTCACGCCACAATAAAATTATTTATATTTGGGGGCCGTTCTAAAAATATAAAAGAGAACAAGTTTAATTTATATATCTGTAATGTTTGAGTGTTCTAAATTGAATGAGTGATGAACGACAATGTAAATGATAATGACAAATAATATTTTAGTCCACTACTTATTTTTGTGGAGAAAGTTTATTGGCTGGGGCAATAGCTTATTGCCACGAGGCCCTCATTTAAAATGAGAGGACATTGGGAAAGCATGATAATCGTCTTGTAGGAGGACGAATGGTTGTATTAATTATTCAAATTCATTGACAACTCAAAGTACAATGTGAAATGGTAACTATATACATATATATACATTGATATAATAAATATATATATATAGCTTTCATTGTAATTTATTGTCTGTCCTTGTGTTTGAAAACATGGTTGGCTAAATGTCCGCAATTATAGGCAGTGTGGCGGGTGAAAGCTGGAGTAAATTTAAGATTGCATTCTGGGGAAAGAAAGCCAAACAAGTTTATTAGAGTAGATGGGAAAACTCTGTGATTCGCTTTACTTTAGAACTTTGGCTACTTACCAAGAAAGCAAAATTATGTAAGTAGCCCGACGGACTCTCTTTATATTGGCTATTACAGATTAAGAAGGGAGCAGGTATGGTCCATAAGGGCCGAATGGACACTGGACACTTTCTCAACTTTCTCCCCTTTTGTAAATAATTCGTGTTTGGCCCAACACTTTTGGCTTCCATTTTTCAATCAAACTTTTGCACAAACACATTGAAATTGGGAAAAGATTAAGTGGCTTCCCTTTAGAGCATGGACAAATTCGATGCTTTTGAAGCTAAGTAGTAAATTAATTATGTTAGGTTTAGAGCTGCTCAGTCACTCATAATCAATTCAGCTCTACGGAAAATGACACCAAGCCAAACCACCGCTTAGTTTAATGGGCCAATAAAACAAATGAAACAATTTGTGGGATAGGAAGCAACGGCCACAATCAATAAATAAATTATGCAACCCAATCCCCAGTGCGGATGATCACGAATGAACAAATTTCAAAGTTTTTGGTAAAATATGACATGGCATATTTACTTTGACACCTAGTGGCTTCCACCATAATTGCTCATGTTATATGGCATTTGTCCACAAAGTCTGTCTGCCTTCAGGACAAATTTTTGTTTAACTTGACATCTCATCTCTCTAGTCGAGGAAAAGGGATGTTCATGAATCATTTTTCTGTTTTTCAAAGTTCAGGACTCGGAGCTTAAGCTTTGCCCGCTTAGAAAGTGTTATGAACCAGCCCAAAAATATTTGTATTTACCACAACAGGCTTGGCTTGTCAAACTGGTCGTGGAAAATAAAATAATTTATGAAGCAAATGAAATTAATCAGAGCTGGGGCTTAGTAATTGCTTACTATCCTTTGAGCGGAAGTTTGCCAGTCCGTCCTCTTGTTCTCTTCCCCAGAGTGAAGGGACAAAATCAAACCCCGGCTACAAAAACAGGGAGTGATGTATAAAAGAGAAAGAATCTCATCCCGTACTAATGAGTTGATCTCGGTCGGATTAACGGATTGGGCAAGTGGAAAATTCTCCACACAACTCTTCCTCTGGCTAACGCTCAAACCAAATCTCAAAATTCAAGCCAAATCATCAAAAGCAGCCAACCAACAAAACTGATGCATGTTTGTATGTTAGCCCACAGGATACAGTCCATTTAGTAGGCTAATAGATGATTTGTAATGGCCAAAATGAATCTGAACCCAATTTTTTGGATTACATACATATCTAAACGAGGTAATAGATTTTTTAAGGGTGGATATGTATTCTATTCATGGAGTGTCCTTTGGGCTCTCCCAACACAAGTTTTGTACTTACAACCAGAGATCTCCAACAACTTATCATGTAGGCCAAGCCATTTTTCCATAGTCCACACTTTTCTTGTTTTCAGTTTGGATTTGGATTTGGATTTGCGTCTTATCCCTTAAGGGAGCCTTCATAAATTATCTTGCTCCAAATTTGGAGCAATCTTTCCTTTCCGAATAAGCTGACTTTAATGCAGGGGCGTTTGAGGACGGGGTCAAGAAATTTATGTATGAAAACTAGCGTATATTTGGGTGGATAGATAGCATTTATACTTGTATTATATAAGTCTCTGGACGGGACAGACTAATTCTTTCTTTTGACGGGAACGTGTAGGATCAGCGTAGTGGACATTGCATTGGCCAGAGTCTCAGTTGGTCTACGTTTTGGTCACTGGGAAACCATTTTTTAGTCCAGCTTTCTCTGATTGGAATGGTCAAGGGAAGGGACTAAAACTAAACTGCCTTAATCCCATCCCAGTTCTCTCCTGAATCAAAATGCTCAAAATGTCAAATGGACCGAGAGGTCAGGACAAAGATTTCTCTCCCGGCCTGTGTCAAAATGTCAATTATTCTTAAGGCAAGAAAAGAACAGTTCAATTAAATTGCATGATTTATACAACATGTCTCAGGCAGAGAAAAGCTAGGATTGATATTATTGAATTTGCTGCCAATTTTTGGGACACCGTTCCTCTTTTTTCATTATGGGTTTGTGGGAGTGGATTATGGTTATTAAAATCCGGCCGCCTCTTTTGGAATTGATACAACTGAGTTTACACAATCAAAATGAATTGGTGGGCTGCCATTTCAATTATGGGCAAAGGCGTTTGTTAGTCCAAAGTGGGTCAGAACCAAGGAGTCCTTATATAACTTATGAAGGGTCCCTTTGAAAAATAAATGGAGCCTGCCCCAGAATAGAATAGAATTAGATGGATTGGGCTCATTCCCAGTTCCAGCCGTTCAAATAATTCCAAGGGAAAAATCTAAATGAAGTTTAAGAAAATTGGGAAGGAAAGAATTCGGAATTGGGACGAGATTAGTTATTTGGAAGAGGGAAGGGATAGAGCAGCATCCATGATTTGGATAAGTACCCTGTCCACTTGACGAGATGATTGAGCCCAAGCCGTTGAACTGATTGTGAGCATAGGGAAAGGAATTGGGGAAAGTGAGACTTGAATAGTAAGTGATTTGTGGCCCAAGCATGTCATCTCATGGAGGATTTAAGAGGAAAAAACTTTCTCCACGGAATTGATGAAGGAGAATGCTGCATTGATGCAGTGAAGTGAATCTTCGTGTCCTATAAAAAATCCACATTCCAACAGAGAGATGTAGATAGATAGTGTGATGAAGCAAACTGCAGATATACATAATTTAACGGGGAAGAGGAAGGTGTGGAATAATAAAATTTACCCTTCCTTCTTCCTCCAAATGAGACTAAACTAAAGCTTAGCTTTGTATCACAAACAGCCAGCAAACAAACCAAAAATCACTCTCAAACCTCCGAGAGGACAAAATTTATCTTCTTTATGTTTCCAGAATTTTATTGCTCGCTACACTTTTTTAAATCAATGTTATGTATGTTAGTAAGCTATGTACTACTGGCTACTACTGGACAAATGTGATTGAGCTTGGCCAGTTACGTGATTTGGGAGTAAATACCAAGTTTGGATTTTGATGATGATACTCGCTCTCTCTCTCTCTCTCTCTTTCCGCCGGAAGTGAAACCAATCTGCTCAAATAGTATAGGAAACTAAGCTAAGCTCTCTAACCCACAATCCTTCATAAATTACGGCAAATGTAAAAATTAGACTGTCCCATAAGCAGTTATAGTTGTGGAGGATCCTTAAGCCAGAGTCCTGCTGCCAACCCTAATCACAAGCCAAGTGAAAATTCAGCTAAATTTATTTACTTCTTTTTGTCTCTTTGATGTTGGTTGTTGATGACATAACTAAACTATTTTGATGACACTTTATAGTTTGTATATCCACAAAGCAGAATCAAATCTTGAAGTGTCAGCACAACCAAAAGTCCTTAATAAATTTAGGAATATTTTGAAGTGTGCCATCAATTGCGTTGGCCGTATTGTAAACAGAGACCAACTTGCTTTGTTTGCTTAGAAAGTCGTAAAATAATTCTCCACAGACAATGCGAGGTGGGCTTTATGCTCCTTCAACATTTATTTACTTTTCTTTGTCCGAACAAAGATTTCACCTGGGCTGCTAAATACAACACACTTTGGCCAAGAAATTCTGGAGAAAGTCCCAACTAATTCCTTTATCCTCATTCCTCATCTGACCAGGAGGCAAAAGTTAATTTGTCCCCTTTAATTTAAAAGTATAAAATCTTTCTCGGTGGCTTAAGAAAATTTAGTTGGGGCTGCTGCTGACCATGTCCATAAAGAACAAGATGGATTAAGGAGACTTTTACACTCTTGCCTATTTCTGTGTTAAGGATGATGATGACAGGAAGACAACACATTTAGGGGTTAGTTTAAAGGGGCATTCAGTCATGTATTATGCAGCATTACTAAGTAATTCCATCTACGACTGAGAGCATTACATAATTTATGGATGGTGTCGTAGGAAGAAGTTTGTAAAGTTTTGGTGAGTGAGTGAAAAGTGGGGTGATAGTGACAAGGTAGCTGGATTTAAGGCTTTAAGTGCATTGGAACAAACGTCCTCATTTGTAAGAGACATTTCCTCAGCCCTCCCACTTTTCTTGGGACGCATAAAAAATGGATGTTGGTGGGTGGGGCTGAGAGGGGGACTTGAGGAAATCAAAGGACAACTGAGAATTCATTCCATTTTACTCCATTTGACAGCCTCAGTTGAGCCTAAATCCCTTTATTCATTTAAAAAGCAGCCGTCAAAATTTATAAAGTGCAAAAAGAGGTAAATAAAATGGACAGCTTTGACTTCCAACAATATTTCTCTATAATTTATTTATACGGGGTGTCTCAAAATAGTCCAATTTGTTCAAAATGTCAGTTAGGTAGCCAACTGCTTTCACCTTAAATTTGCGTTAAGCGATGTTTGTAAATTTTAATGAATTCCTTCCTTTAATCTTTCTCATGTTTGCTGGTGAGCCTTCTTTCTTACTTAAGAATTTTCTTCTTCACAAATATTTATCCTCTGCATACCAATTACATGACTATGCACATATCTACATATACATATAGTTTGTAATCTGCCACTGATTAAATACCCATTTATTTGTTTGTGCTGGAGCTGGAGTGAAAACAAATAGGCAGTAGCGGGTGAAAGTTGTTCCTCATTGTGGCCTCGTTTGATTGAATTAGCTACATTTTATTAATACAAGTGGATGAAATTAGGTGAATGCATTGGCTGGCTGGCGTTTTGTACATTCTCCTCTGTGTTGTGTGGTAATAAAGATGTAACTACATAATAAAAATGCTAACTAGCATTTATGTCTTCAGTTTACTACTCCCTCCCAATAGGAGAGACTGAGGAAAATGCAAAACAGGAGAGAGAAACTCTTGTTTCGTGTTTATAGCTCTTTCATGCTTATGTCGAATTGTCGATTCCGTATTTTGCTCCAGGGATAATTCATAAGCTTTGATCTTTTTTAATTATATTATTTCCACGACAGTAATTCTCCTATTCTCACCACAACAATATTGAATGATGCCTCAATACTATGTATCCCTTACCAACTCAAAAAAATAGGGAAAAAGAGTGAAATGTCACTTGGTTAGCAGTCAACTTGTGGGACACATGCATACATATTCATGTCCAAGGGAGGATGACATTTACCTATGGATGGCTCCCAAAGAATTTTCACTTAAAGATGTTGCTCTTTTACGACTGGAAGGCTTTGTCTTGTGTATATTTAGTTACAATATGTAAATGCCAATGTTGGCTCTTCTGACGTTGTCTTTTTATTTACCTGAGAGTTTATGGACCAGTCATAATTATCTTTTCTCATCTGCAGAATGCAAATGCTTTGTCTTTGTGGCTTGTTTGTTTGCTGGTTGCCATAAAAGGGAACTGAATGACAGGGCCAAGAGATAAATTATCCTTTCACTTGTTTATTGTCCACATTTCACATACTAAACTAAATGTTTACCCTTTCTCCTTATTAAATTTAAGTGAAATGAGATCCTTTCAACCCGTACAAGTATATTATTTCCTGTTTAAAGCGGCCATTACAGTAAAAGGATACCATTTTCAATATTTTCAAAACAAAACTAATATTTTTCTCTTTTTTAAATTCTAGGTAAGCCAGCTTTACATAAAACTCTTGGTGACATTTTGTTGTAAGTTTTCCTCGTGTTTATGCATACAAAGTGAAAGGGGGAACAAATTGTGTCCATTTATTGTACAAGAAAAGGATGAGCATCGAGTTAAACAAAGATTAAAGCTCATCCTTTCCATTTAGCTTTCATTTCGTGGAAGATATTTTGTGTATCTCCCTCAAAGCCCCTTGAGAAGGCCGAGGAAATTGGTAGTGAAGGGATGCGGCTGTGTTGAAATTCTTCGACCTCATTCACTAATCCTCATGTGGGCCAAGAAAAATTCCAAATGTGAGTCAGTGGTGAGAGGACAGGAGGTTAAATTATGATGCTGCTACTTCTAAGGGATCTCCCATAAAAAACTGCGGCCCTTGAGTGATCTCCATTCTCACCTCCACTTTACACAGATGTATTTATATACAGATCCTGTGAAAGTGAATTGATCCCCTGTCTACCAATTGACTTGCCTCCCTTTTAAACTTTCGCTTTCTAACTCCTCTCTCATTTTACTCTCAATTTATCACAGTGGTCAACTCTTGTTAACCATTTTTCCATACATATCCATGTATGTACATCCACTCGAGAAAGTAGCTCTCAGTCCTTGGCTTACGTTTACATTATCTCCACCATTAGACCTGAGCACTTTCCCCATTCCTAGCCTTGCATTACCTCGAGAGTATATAAATTCTATTTGCTTCTTATAAAAGTTTGGTATAAGAAGGGATAAGCAAGTAGGTGAATTTTCTTCTGGGTCCTGTCTTTTAAAGTCCGATCACATTCATTCAACAAGATCTCTAGACATTGATCTCTTGCCAAATTAAAAGGAATTTGAAATCAACTCCTCTTACCCAACCACACACCCCCAGAATTTATAAGGGAAAAGGGACCGGTCATAAATCCCGTGGATTAGTTATCATTTACCTTCCAATTTCAATAGTTTATGGACAAACAGGAGAAGACCCAAGCCAATTAGCAGCCCTTGTTCATATTTACACACAACTCTTGACTTTTTTATCTCTTTGAATTGAATCCCTTGACGATCCTTCTTCGCCAATTGCAAAAGAAGAGTCTTCATAAACAACACAAGACTAATAAAAAGGCTGCCAACAAATATCCGCCGATTATTGCTCTTACATGAACAATTTTATTTCCACTGTTTATTCAAGCAACAAAAATAAAAGGGAATTACGAATTGGTGGTTAAACAATAATCATAATTTACACATGGGATCTTGCGGCAGTATAAAAACAAGGGACGGCAGCAGCAGTAATAAAAATAAAATTAAAACTTTCTTTCTTTACGACTTTTAAATTAATGAGCCACACCCAATTGTAGCAAACAAACAGTTTATGTATTTAATAACAAGCTGCTAGCTGGTAGTAAATAGTTGCATAAGGCACATCATTCATTGAGGGGCTTAGAAGGCTTAAAATGTTTTACTTTTATTATACAACAACTTACTTATTGTTGTGAGGGAAAGTTTATGTTACGTTTGGTTTGGGCCATCCAACAACCTTTTTAAGACTCCAAAAGAAATAAACTTTGCTCCTGATGACTTAAAAGAATAAATCCTTTGGTTAAAATATTATTCCATTTGTTTTGGTGCTCGGCCAAGCGTAAAGTCTTCAGTTTATGCCCATCGGTGCAATAACTGCTTCTCCTCACAAAGTAAGGGAAAGTCAGAGTCAAGGAGGAACGACTTTTCATCATTTGCTAGAGGTGAAAGAATTTGTGGACTAGCCTCAAACATCTTTGTTTCTTCTTCTCCAACGAAACCACAATCAAACAAAAGTTTGTCCAAATGTAAGCAGCTCGTGTATGCAATAAACTAACTTTATCAAAAAGTCTTTCTTAGCCCAGGTGATGATAGCTTCCAAAGTTGTAAAGTTAGTGACAAAATCTGGAGAACAAATCAGAAAAATACAGAACACGTAATTCCATTGTTCCCTATTTCCAACTATTGTATTGTATCAAGTTTCAAGCCAAAGGAAGTTGGACTTGTAAAATAGAAATTGCTTGGAGTTGGTAAAAAGGTTCATGGCCAGCTTTTAATCAAATTTGACCCTTTGGCCTTATTAGCTTGGGATTATAGCTCTACATGAATTTGTACTTATTTTAATGAAATGTGCTGGGATAAGTGACCTAAGGGCAGCAGATTATAATTGTGACTTTCACTTTGACTTTCACACTGCCTCAGATTGTTATAAAGAGGAGATCATCTAATATCTGCTCCAAGTACATGCTCAAGTTTGCATGCAACTTTGCTCCAAAATTGGTTTTGGTTTTCTCACATTACTCTTGTGATTGATTCAAATTACAGGAAAGGATAATTTCCATTCCACATAAACTGCCAAGAAAAGTGGGAGAAGAAGAGTGAATGGTGCATTGTGGCAGACAGATCTCCATTATTACTTTACCACCATCATTTCTAATGGGATAAGAGAAAGAACTTTCTTTTTTTCTTTTGGATAGTTGCAAGTGCTAACTAACTAAACTAAAGCTGCGGCTGCATTCCATAATTTATGAATTACACCTGCCCTATAAAAAATGAATGAGTGCTCTGCTGCGGTTTTACGTTTTACACTCCGTAGTTTGGTTTGGTTAGGTATGAAAAATCTCATAAAATTTTGGAAATATTCTTATAGCCAGCAACTATAAGTCTTTGACATATTCATGAATTATTCAGGAAAATTCTCAAGAGAAACTAACTCATCCTTTTCTCTTTGTTGAGGACCGTTCACAATTTATCTTTGGACACTTTGGCAAATCTCCCTTAAAATTGTGAGTCCGTGCATTACATGAGCAGCCCCTCATTCGCATATATCATCCATCCAAAATCTCACTCTGTCATTTTACAAACTCAAACTTATGAACCAACCAATACTTTACATACTATTACACTCGTTTCCCTCCAAATTGCTTTCTTTTAGCAGGTGTCAGATCCAGGAGGAGCCAATTATTGTGGCCATTTAAATTTTGAAGCATCACTGCCACCCAAGAAGCCAAGTGTTGGTTGGGCTTCCAATCTTAAGATGAAAGGGAAGCCGCAAAATCTGCTCAAGTGTTGTTAGCTCTGCTTTTGATATTTGCTTCTCTTTTGTTTTCTCCTTATGACAAAAGGAAGGAGGTGTTGCTTGGTTCTCCTTCATACCTTGGCCTCCTTCTGTCATAAATTGGAAGGGAAAAAGCCAGATTTCTTCATTCCTTTTGGGGGAAATAAAGAGAAAATTTTCCTTGGGTAACAAATTATAATTGCGGTCCCTGCACAAGAGTCAGCAAATAAATAAAATCATTTCTTTTGTTAGGATCCGTCATAAAAGTTGTTGGGAAAGTTGAGACTTGCTACTGATCCCTATCCCTCCCTCGTCTTTCTCATAGTCTCTCTTTTTTTATTACATTTCTCCTATTTTTCATTTCATCACCCTTCAAACTTTATATAATTTCTCCCTTTGTCCCACTTAATAAAGTTGGCAAATCCAGCAAAACTGCACCACTCTAAAATAAATTAATATTTACCTATCTCAAAACAACATTATCTATATAGGCCATGTTTTCAAAACATTCATCTCAAAAACAAAAATAATTGATAGAGCAAAGAGATGACAGAAAGGGAAAAGCATAAACAATATTTCTTTCCAAGATTTTATTTTCTTTGCATTATTGGGATGGATGTTGAGATGGTAGACATAATAAAAAGAATGAATACAAATTGAAGCCTGGGTAATTTAATTCCAAAGCTTATGCTGCACTCCACTGAGTGGACCAAATAAGAAGATTCATTTGCATAGAAACATTTTCACATTAAAGATCTCCCTTGAGAAGGGGACTCCTCCCTTTGATCCTTATTCAGTTTTCAGCTCATCTCCCTCCCTTCTCATTTGTCCGAGTAATGTGCCCCAAAAGAGGCAAACAGTTTCCTTATCCACTTCTTAGTCAACTATCTAAGTACCTAGATCTAAATTCAAACTCACATTTCTCCAAAACGCTGCTGAATGTATAATGAAAGGAATTATGTATTATATATGTATCCCTTCTCCTACCCGACTGGATTTTCAGCTCTTTATTTTTTATCAAATCAAATCAAAAATTCCAAAACAATGAATTGTTTCATTCCCATTAGCTTTTGTTGGTAGTAATTAATATATAAATTATAAAAGTTCTCAGTCTTTTGACAGTTGTTTCACGTCAGCCTTTTATTTGATTTAATTTCTTGACTCTCTTCATAAATTGCGTGCTTGTAAACGTTCCCAAAGATTTGCAATTACGAAGGGACCTCTACTCATTATTGTTGTTGCCGTTTTATGAGACATACAATGCAAGTTGATGGAGAAAGAGAGGGGAGGAAATAAATGCTTCTTAAATCCGCAATTCAACAACGATCATTCTTCTTTAGCTGACAATTCATTTTCTATACAGCAATAAGTGAAACAAGGGAATGGATTTCAATAGAAGAGCATACAACAGTGCAAATGTTATTAACCACATTGTAGTAATATAATGCGAGGACCGTCCAGGTCCCTTTCCAATGGGAAGGGAAATGTGTGAATAATATTTCCACGGCTTATGGGCAACCCAGCCCGCAAACCAAGTTGGGAATTAATAATTCACTTTACTCCTCTGCTTCTATGCTTTTGCACAAGTGGAATGATTAGTTTTCACCACCACACCATTTACCCAACAAAACCATTCTAATTTTGTGAGAATGAGAGTGAAAGAGGGCACAAAGACGGGATAAATAAATTTAGACTTTTCACTTCAATTGTTTCCATTTTACTCAATGGCCAATTCTAAGGTGAAAGCTTAAAATAGTTGTTTCTCGTTATTTTTGGAATACTGACTTATCTCAACATCTTTTGTTCTGATAATAAATAGTTTGACCTTACAATCTTGCTTTATTGATGTATTGCTGTATAAATATTTTTCTCACTCCCATTGATTATTTTTCCATTAGTTTAGCAAATATTTATCATTTTTACACATAAACACATAATTTATGCTAACCTTGGTATATAGAAAACAACTTTGGAAAAGATTAAGATTAGGCACGAAACTGCATTGCAACTGACACTTGGTCAACATACTATAAGTACACATTTGTGAATCTACACTTGTGGGAAGTGATCCTTATGCCTTATGCCCAATGAATGCCATCACATCATGTTACACCTTTCTTCGGGCTCCCAGATTATTCCACCGGTAAAGAAATGTAAGAGGGAATGCGAATTGTGACAAACATGACATGTCACTCACTGATGGGCACCATGTATGTATAGAGAGAGAAAAAACCATTTGCTGTGTTGTGGTTTTACTTTACGGAAGAGTGAATGTGTCCCTTCACTTAATAGTTTGCATTGCACGAGAGGAAATTCGGCATGTGATTGATGCTTCTGCAGCAGCAAAACATGAGCAAAACATTTTGTGGCTTGAGAAAAAAATTGTAAACCAAACATTTGCATTACATTTGGCCTCACCATTATATATAAATGCTTTCCCTATTGGAAGCATTTTCTCCAAAATCTTCCAAAATACCATATTCATAACGAGAAAAGTTTTGCCCGTATTATTATTGGATTGGTCCACTGCTATATTGAATTTGAGTATGGATAAAGTGACCTAAATATGTTTATATACGTATCACTTGTCCAAAGATCCATAACAACAGCTTTCTCCAAATTACTTTGGCCAAAACTTTCTCCAGTCGCAGACAGTACAATGGAACTGGATGTTGACTCAAAACAAAGTGGGGGCTGGGAATGATAAAACTTTTGCTAAACTACCGCTAACAATATGAGAAGATGCACAAATTACAAGTTAAAGTTTACAAAGTCATGAAATAATTTGCGGTTTTGTTTAGTCCAATGTATCATCTGCATGCAGATCGATAATGATATGCCATTATTTGAAGGGTATACCTTTGAATAAAGTTTTCGTAGTAAAATAAAGTGTCTTGGGTTAGAGTTATGTAGTGCGGCGGTGGGTTGGATTAGGTGGTGACCTCAAGCTAAGTATTTTGGGCCTCAGATTAGGTCATGCATATTTCATGATATGAGCCACTGCAACGCCACATTCCTTTTCCTTGCTGCTGAGATTGAGATACTTTTACTTTCTCAGTCTGAGCGAAATACTGCCAATGTTGATTAGTTTATATCCACTTTCACTCTCTCACAAAAATCAACTTGCTTATTTCCTCCCAGCGCCAAATTGAGCTCACAATAAAATATAGGGAAAGAAGATTGAAATATTTGGGTCAATAGGATAAGGGTATAATTAATGGATGGGTGATCCTCAAACTCCCATTGTTTGACTGCAAAGGGAAGCAGCAGAGCATGAAGATGACGATGGGGATGACAAGGGCGTCAAACTACAAATTATTATTTTCCTCTAAACTTGGTGGAAATTGAAAGCTATGCATTGATTACATGGCACAGTCTCAAACAAGGGATCAGCTCAGAGCTCAATTATATAAAACTTTTCGATTACTACATTTCCTGAGTAAAGTTGAGGAGAGAAAGTTTCAAAATGCACTTTACCTCTGAACTTGGAGGTAAAGTGTTAATGACATGCTTTGCCAAGGGATCCACGGAGGTAAATTAGTAAAAGTGGTACGTAAACAGAAACAATTTTCCAGAAGGCTAAAGTCAAAGTTATTTAGTCCAAGTTAAATTTAGAAATTTAGGTATGATTCAAGTTCGTATGAATTTGTTATCTCCTGTTCATCATTTGTATTTTGGGATAAGGGAAGGGAGTCAGCTCACGTCGCCACGTTCTTATTGGAAATCACTCTAATAATCAGGAGAGAATTGAATGAAGGACGAAATTTTCGTGTTAAAGTGGTGACTTCCTCATCAACCCTCAAATCTCTCTCTCTCTCTCTCTCTCCATTCATATTGCATTAAAAGGGCTCAGTTGAGCTCAGTTGCGTGTCTCAGCCACAAAACTAAAGAGTGACAAGTGTTTTAGGGAACTACTTAGCAAAATGATGGAAAAAGTGTATTCTTTTTAGGGAAAGTGAATAAGAGAAGGTCATGCCACGTCGGACCAAGTTCTTTATCACAGAAGAGAGGAAATGTTCTTGCTCTTTTGATATTTTCAAGGATTTCCCGAGGGCTTCCGTTTCATTTAAGGGAAAATAGTGCCAGGGAGAAGTGTCCGCAATGAGAATGAGAGAAAAGACCCTAGCTTTAGCTTTATATTATGTTTCTCTGCTCTTTCAAAAAATATCACATCAACATCCAGATATGGGCCAAAGGAAAAGGTGAACTTTCACCAGAACAATTTTATTTTACACATCCACTAGGACAAGATGTTAAATTCAATTTTCCTACAAACTTTGTTCCTTGTTCCTCAAGCTAAAACATACATGATCGTGTATGCATCCACACACAATTATTATCCCTGTCTACCAGTGCATTAAATTGTTTTCCTAATTCCCCAAATTTTTAAACAGGAAAAGAATAGCTAACGAAAATAGTTGGACTGAGAAAGCAAGATTGTATTATTCAGATTATTTAATGAATATAGGGACCATCCAGAAGCAGACCTCGCCTTTTGGGGTGAAGCGAGAAAGTGGAAATTTAACATTACAATTCATACCGAGTTTTGGTAATTTATGTCCCAACATTATTTTCCCCGTCAACAAAACAACAATTGTGAAAGTGTCTTTTGCTCTTTTTGATTGCTTGTTCTGTGATTGTTGTTAAAATGAAGCTTGATTTTGAAGCTTTGTTGTTTCGTTAGCAAATTTTAGTAACTAACCCTCGGCTCTTTTTCCATTGCCATCCAAACGAAATGTCAATTCTTCTGTTGGCTGCTTAAACTATGTCACATTTGGAGGAAGTGGCTGTTCTCTTTGATTTCTTCCTTGACATTTAATATATTCGGCTCACGTCCCATTATACCCTCTTGTCTTGTCTTCTGACAATTTGGATTGGTTTGATTTGATACATAGGAATAAAAGGGCCAAACATATCGCTTAAATGTGTCGCTCAAAAATCCGAAATTTTGGGGAACATTTAATTATCTCGGCTCGAGCTGTCCCTTGACTTGAGAGTGAGTGAAATGGGGAAAGTTTTGGGGATGTTGAAGAAGTCGAGATTTCTTTGGAGACCTTTTTAATTTGCATTTGAAATTTTCTTTATGATTAATGAAAGAGGGAAATTTCCCTATTCACACATCAAGCTCAACTTAACTTGAAACAAGTTTAGAAACCATCCACTAATTAATACATCCGGAGCGAAGAAAGCTCTCCTTTATTGTTATTGTTTGCTATGCATATCTCCCTCTCAAATTAAAGGTTATTATAGCTATAGATGGTAATTAGTACTCATACTTTGCACCTCATCTCATCATTAGCATGCCTACACTTCCCACCTCCCTCAAAGCCTTTGTGTTCCGTAACTACTCTCTTACTCTACTTTTGATTATTTAAAACTGTCTCAATCTGACTATGCACGCTATTATTTCACGGAATAAAGAAAATGTCGTTAACCGACAGATTTTTTAACAACGACCCCTGCCAACTTTCTTTCCTTGATTTCCTTTTAGAAAAAAATGAATGACTGTGAATTATCCTTTTTTCTTTGCTATTATGCTTGTTGTTAGCCCAGCATTGTATTATGTGGTTAGAAGGGCATGTGCAAAAACAATCTGGGCTCTCAATCTGTAGATAATAATAGGAGTCGTGGTTATGCCTTTGCCCCGTCATTCATATAGCTATTAGATTACAATTTTTACTTTTAGCCAGCCATGAAATTCATAATGCGTGACGTGAGGCTGGGGAAAGTTGTCCAAGCCTTGGCTACATTGGTTCCTGTAAAAGGATAAACTTCCGCAAGATTAGAGAGTCAAATGAAATGAAATAAAATAAAAGTCAGCGACGATTGCACCACATTCGAAATGAGCGATGGAGTTAAACGTTAATAGTTGGCATAGCACTCTTTATTTCGTTTTATTTTATTTTACTTAGCAGCTTGTTGAGTTGTGGTTTCGTCTAGACTTGAAGGGAATGGGATCATCCATAAATTAAGATAAGATATAATCATCATTTAAAAAAATGGAGTAGGTTATGTACAATGCCACCTTTCACACCAGAGCCCCTTTCTCTTTTTTAGGACTAGGGTTGTACATAATTATATAATTTAAAGCGACATAATTTAAAGAGGTGGATGGTGACCAAATAAAGGCTAGTTGAGAGTCCTTTGTATATGGAATTGACGAATTGAGTGGATGGAAAAAAATCGTATCTCGGACATTCAATCCCTGTATATTTACTTTCTCTTTGTGTTGGTACTGCGTCAAAGCTCTACTCACTTACCTCCGATTGGGAGTAATTTGGAATCCAAGTTGGCGAGATAGAAGTAGAATGTGACACGCAAAAACGTCATTTTTAACATTAAATGGATCAAAAATAGGCAATATTTAGAAATATAGCCAAGCAGTAAATATAAGTACTCATATTTCTCAGCCGCACCTTTTACCCACGTATTTAACCCACTATATATGTACATAACTACACCTTCAAATGGCAAAGGTGTAAAAATACGTGGACACAAACTAAACCCCGCAGTTTTTATTCTTTATTGTTTTTTTATGTTTATCAAAAGCTCCCATTTCAATCTAAATAACAAGCACCGTCATTAACTTTAAAATTAAAGCTTTTTTAGGGGAAAATCTTTAAACTAGACACTTATTTTTATTGTACACGCCCGCACGCAGGAAATTACCCAATTATAAACAATTCTATCATTGTTTAGTTTTATTGCTTTATATACGAGTAATTAAATTACTGTTCATATCTAAAACCACTCGCACTATAATACAACATGCATTTATGCAATAACTTTTCCAAGCTTAAGAATAGATTGAAATTTGGACCCTAAACTTTCTTTTTCTCCCCAAAGTTTTCACCTTTTGAAACGAGCTAACATAAGTTACCTGTATTGGGCATCATTGTCAAGCAAAAGGAAAAAAAGTTGGCTTCTGTATGGCATAGAAAGGCAATAAAATATGTATGGACTAAACTCTAACTTGTTTTTTCTTATAACAAAGAAAAATCTGGCTCTTGTTAAGGTTAAGGAGGAGTGTCCATGAGGATTGACCGCTTGCGGAAATGAAGCATTTGACAATGACACAAAGATGTAATTTTCTCCTTCCCAAAGTGTCTTTCCCTGTTACGCATTTCATGAAGCCCACCTGAGCTTTGTGTTCCATATCCTTTGATTTCATCCATTATTTCTTTCACTTTAGCTCCACTTTTTCCCCGAGTTGCTTTGCAATTGGAAAGCTAAATATTATTGCATAAGCCAACTGTAAATAGCTACGTGTTGTTTGTAAGGAGCTGAGCTGTGATTGTGATTTGGTGAAAATGAAAGAGAAAAGTTGTTGGCTGATTCGGGTCCGATTTTTCTTTATGCCTACGTGCTACTTTTACTTTTATCAAATATTTACTCACCTACAAACCCACACCGATTTTTCCTTAAAGAAAAGATCAAAGAATAAATTTATAATGTCGCAAGAAAGTAGAAATAGATCGACCTTTCTCTTGCAGAAAGAAGAAAAGGACAAAAAAAAGAATAGGACTTGAAACGGACCAACTGTTAATTCGCAATATTTTCTTCTCAAATTGTTTTTCAAAGGAAATATGTAAATAACTTCAAATAATAATGTTACATGGAATTACTGTTGGATAAAGAAAGCATGAATTTTGTGACAGATTGTTCTTTCAAGTTCTTTGAAATATTTTTTGAATCAAAAGCCTTTGTTTATTACAGTTTGACAAATTGAACAATTGTCTAGAAAATGTAAAAACCATTGTCCCAACTTGTCAAGCGAAATAAATGAAAGTGGGCTATTTTAAGGGATTTTAAAGGTCAATTATGGGATCTTATGGACAAGGCTTAACATCTGTTATTCCTGTCTTGCAGATAAGACTAATTTACGCATTGGAGGACAGTTTACAACTACTAATAGTTATAAGTGCATGTTAACCAGACATATATTTTGACAGGCATGCAACTGCCTGACTTGATGTGTCCTCATATTCTCATATTGCGCAATAATTGTCCCGTGGAAAGTATTTAATAATTTAACAAAATGATGACAACACCCTTCAACTCGTCCAAGAGGAGGAGTGAGACAAAAATATTTCTCGACATGATATGAGTTGATGGGGAATAAAAGCAAATGTGTATCCACATTTGCATACAAAAGGCTCTTCTTGGAGCTGGGAGAAATGATTTTATTGTCAAATTCTTCTTCAAAGGAACTCATGCTCATATTTCGAGTTGGCAATGAGCGTGGCTTATCTTGAGGGAGTCTTGGATAAGTGGAGAAGTGAGTTGTGGATGATCTCTGTTTGTGTCTCCTTTTAACTCCACTTTGTTGCCTGACATGCAAATCCCTTTTCACTCCCAGATATTGTAAAGAGATAGTGTTATAAAGAGAAACTGCAAAAAATATGAGAAAATATCCAAACAATTCTTAGCCGTCTTCAAAACCGGTTTAAACCCGTTGTCCTTTGTGCCCAAAACTCCATTTCATACAAAGAGAGATATTATTTAGAGAAGGAGAAAGCAGACACTAATTTCTCCATCGAAATTTAAATCGATTATTGGCATTGCATTGAATTACAAATCTAATATTTCATTTCCTTTGTGTACATTTGAATAGTGTATGGTAAATAAGTATTCATATCTTATTTCAATTTTTGTTAAAAGCCAACAAATGCAGACTTCTGCCCTCTGAACCTTAAAGTAATTTATTTATGTGCATACATTTTTAAGCTGGTTTTAGTTTTGTCTTGGTATTTATTCCGCAGCGTGTAGACTAAATAAAATGGAAAAGAATTTAAGTGAGGAATGTTTTCCACAGTTTTGTGACTTTTTTCTTCATGCCATGTCATGAATCTTTTTCCCCTGACTTTCCCTTTCTGGCTGAAAGTGAGTGAGCATTGCATTGTATCGACAATGGAATGGCAACGCATTGCTACTTTTTCCATTCCATGCCTAACTAGCGTAATTTGTCTAATGACTTAAATGAACGTGTTTTGTTTTTCTGCCCCCATTCCATTAATAGTCCGCCACTTTCTTGCTCGAGTACTACTAGTAATCTAATTTTTATGGACGAGACTTGTCTAAAAATGCCTAAATTTCACTTTTCCCCGAAAAAGAAAGCCTCAATTGATAGTTGATATCTTTTCTCCGTTTCTCATGATCGGATGATGATCATTACATTACAAATGGCGGAGGAAATTGGAGCAGTGGGGTTTGAAATTAGTGGCTCTAGTCTAAGGGTGGCCCAGTTATTGGGTGGTCTGGTGTTGGGTTGTTGGTCAGCGGGTGGCAACATTCCACTCACGTCCCAATAAAACATAATAAGAATGGCACATTATGAGAAAGAATGGCCACCAGCTCCTCATTACCCACCTTAAACATCCTCCTGGAATTAGATACAGAGGAAAACGATTTAAACAAGATATTCTTCTCCTAATTTCATTCGACCGTCACTGATGGGGATTTTAAAAGAGGGGCCTTCATAAATTATGCATTTTATAGATATCTATGCACTTTGTCTACGTCCCCTTTAATTGAATTTGAAAAGAGGTTCTTAAACAGAAGGTCAATTTTAGATTTTAATTGATCAACATTTAGATTACAATATTTTGTGGAAGTTGAGGAAATTTGCGAGATTTTTAAGAAGAGTCACTTCCTTTCTTTCTCTAACAGTTGTAACCCAAATCCAAATGGAGAAAGTCAAAGGAAGGATGTTTCAGTTTGGGAAGGCAATTATTTTCAGTGGGGGCCACAATGATTTATAGTTTCTTGTACTCCTCAAGCAGAAAATAGCAGAAATGTTTTCAACTCTCCTGCATGTTATTTTATGTATGTCCAACAATTTTGTAAATGCCTAATTCAGCCAAACTTTTTCCATGCTGAGATGGCATTCAGAAAATTAAGTGAACCAAACACACCACTGATCGAGACAAGTGGAGCAAAAAATTCTCCCAATATCAGAGGACTTTTTTGGACGCGTGGAAGCAAAAAAGTGTCACTCATTCATCCCTTGCACATTATGTCTTTTTAATCTTTAGCCAATATATAATAGCTACAAAGAAATAATTGGCGACGAAACTTTAGCCCTTTGTGTGTGCTAAAGTTACGCTAATTATGGGAAATACGAGTGCTTACACTTTTTGTCCGCTCCGGATGTTTTTGACACGTAAATGCAATGATGGATGCATTAACATAATTAATTAACTTGTGATAATGGTGAACTTTTCCCTATGCATAGCAATAACAGAGGAGTGTGACACAAAATATAAAAGGTCACATTTTTAACCTGTAATATATTGCATCGCATGACCAATGTCCTGCATAATTACTTCCCAAGACGTGTTGTTGAATATAAATCAGCATTTCCTTGTGGGCTCTTATTAAGATCAATAATCCTGATCTACAATGAGATAATGGGGAGCAAATTAATTTATTTGGCTCAATTATTTGCAAATGAGGGGAAGTGGGAATAAGAACATTAATTATTTATTGTGAGCAATTTGCGATTGAATTTGAAGTGAAAATATTTATTTAGCTCGTCTGGGGTCGTAGGCGTAAGTAAGTGAATTAGTGGGTGGACAGTAAACTTGAAAACTTGATTATGTAATTTGGACAGACAGTTATATAAGAGTTAAGTGACGTGACATTTCCATCCTAGGAGAATACAGCCAAGTGACATCAAAGGAATAAAGCATTAAAAATTAATCCGCTTTAAAGTTTATTGGGTACTTTTAAAGTAGTAAAAGAGTGATCAACTTGTAAAATATCTAACCAACTATCTATTTGCGTGCAGCTCATTTCAACAACTCAAATTACTATATACTTTGGCATAAAAAATTTTATGGCTATTTTTTGGTCATTGACATGAAAGGATTTTACTAAACGAGTATTTAAATGGAATGTTGTCAGCATGCAAATTGAACAAAACACTTTATTTTAACTTTTTATTAAAAAAAGAAACTCATTGTGATTATATAATGATTGTAAGTATAATGCTTTGTGTCATTTGTTTCAAGCTTTCTAACGAGAATGGGGAAATTAAAGATTTATATACATTTTCTCAAAATGGTGTTACAACTCAAAATCCCCAAATAAGCTTACTTTCACCAGAGACACAGTTGAAGAGCTCTGTTGGTGAAAGCTCGAAAGCTTTCTCCGTTGCCCAAAACCATCGTCAGATGGATCCAGAGGCTTAGCAAAGAGAAAGTCGGTACCCTGCTTTCTCCACCAGAAAGCTCTACATGTTATCTAATGGGGGAGAAAGTTGACTTGGATTTCTCTCAATTCATCTGATACTTTGACATTCCAGTGTTAGTAATGACTCATTATATATATTACAACGATGCTAAAAAAGTATTTGGTTGTTGAAAGTTGGGCAATGAATTAATGCAAGTAAACCATCATCACAATTGAAAAAATGATTAATGTGAAGTTACTTAACTTTAGTTAATTCCTTGTCTCACGAACTTTTGAGGACTAAGCTGTAGCATCACGAGAAGTATTTGTTTGCGGGATAAATAGAATAAGCCAACTTTTTCAGGGAATAAGAGAGGCTTAGGACATTTTAGGAGTACATTACATAATTTATGAAGGGCACCTTACTCACCTCACGTTAGCAGATGACATTTACACATAAATAAAGTAGGTGGATGAAATAGACAGCGCAACACTTGATGCATTACATTACTCTCTAAAATAGTGGATAAACGAAGTGGCTGTCAACTAAACTAAACCAGGAAAAGTTTGTCATGTCATGAAGAAGATAGACTTTAGGTCATTTTATGTAAACTTGTGCAGCACAGAAAACTTTTTAGTTGAAAAAGTCTTTCTAAAAAAACTTTTGTAAGTTGAATATTTCAAGTCACCTTAACTCATCTGATGCTTCCTTACCTGGCTTTTATACACACAAACTTGGGACCATCCAGCAAAATATTGCCATTGTAAAATGATTAAATTTACAAACCCTACCTCATCTTGAAGTGCATATTGTAAAAGTGAATATGGAGCCATTTTAATTGGGGTCATTTCATTTGTTGTTGTGCAGCTCGGTTGGTTGCTTTGGTCCAACATCATAATTCAACATGTCAGAAAGTGAAAGAACATTTTAATGCGGAGAAAGTTGTCCACTTTGACTTTTTCTATTGTAAGCCAGCAACATTACATTTTGGTTGGGCATATACATATTACACGATGCGGAATGGATTGCGGTACTTGGTAACTAAGTAACTTACCTTCCAACGTCCACCTCTTCCTTTGGCATGCTACAACTCTTTACTACATAGCCTCTTACAGGGTGGCCTAAAACCCACGAGAAAAGAAACTAAGAAAGCATGTATAAATATATTTCCCTCTTTCTCAAAACATATTACTATAACATATCAATAATTCTCATAAACGATTTACATGCGATTCCATCATGAGTTTTGACTTGATGTAGCGTGGCTTGGAGTAAAGCACGGCATATTGTAGTTATACAAAAATACGGCAAATCCTGAATGGGAAAGCTACCTACTGAGGCCAGACAAAGTTATGTGGGCTAACATTGTCTTAATTACAGATTCAGAGGTCAGGGAGAGGGCACAAGCATAAATTAAAGTCAAGGTTTTTTTAAATTAAAGGGCACGCCGTGTTTGGCTGATGCCTTGACCATCAAAGGAAGAAGAACAAAAGGGAAAGGGACTTTGGGACTAGTTAATTAATTTATGTTTCGCTAAAGACCAATTTAGGAATTGTCTTTTAAAAGGTTTGGATTGGTTTGGTTTGCTGAAAAGTAATTAAATTGGTAGAAAGGGAGTGCAAACACTCTCGTCCTAATTTAATTTCACGTTTACTTACACTCAATGCAATCATGTCGGTGGAGAATCATCATTGTTATATAATTAGTCAATTGATTGACTTTCTCCTTTTAAGCTCCTTCTAAATATAACATACTTATATACCTACAACTAAAACTGGGCCATTGTAAAGGAAAATTAAAAACCTTATTTTTCGGGCAGAATAAATAAATATTTCCATTTTCCCTTTTACCCTCCCTCAAATTTGTTTGCCTAGCTTTTATCCAAGTCTTAACTCAAGTGAGACTTTTCTTTTGGTTGATGGCATGACTTTAACAACAGAATGCAATCAAGGTGAATACATTAACTTATTCTTATCTTTAGCACATTCAACAAATCTCCACACCATCTCAAATCTCAACAACTTTCACAACAATGAATAAAAGTTCACGCTCCCAAATACTTTGTTTACCTTATCAATTTATGTTATATAACTAAAATTTTAATTGAGGTAGACATATTTAAATATGGGCTACATATTTACTCTCTGGTGGACTTGGACTTGAGTCATGTCAAGTCATAAATAAGAAGAGTTCTTGCATCCAATGTTGAATGTGGTCTAAGCATGCATTATTTTGTACTACTCCTACTACTGTACACATGTTAAATAAGTAAATAGGGACTGAGTGATGTATTTGCACAGAAAGAAGACGTGAAAGGAGAGAGTTGAAGAAAAATTTCTCCCAAGTGACTTTCTCCTTTGCACTCTCATATCCGCTGATGACACTTGCTTCTTTTTTTAATATTTGCACACAAAATAAGCAAAGCTATAATTCCACAACAGCTTATTTAATTACCATCTACCCTTTAATTTACATTCTAAATAAATATTTGGAAAAAGGATGCATATGTAAACAGGGAAAAGGCCGTGGGGTCCATAAATCATAGCCAATGCAGTAGCATGCAATTTAAGAAAGGACAATTGCGAACAATTTATGAATGCTCCATCAGTTTGTGGTCGGTTGGCAGAAGGATTTTTTATTGTATTAGGCCATTTGTGGATTTTTATGGTAAAAGTCAAATATTGCTGCAAGTTGGAAGGGAAAATTATTATGGCTGATGCAGGTGAGGAGAAAAAAGAAGAGGAGCGTCTAATGTCATAAAGTAAACTATGTAAAGGAAACCGCAAATGCAATGTCTTCTCTCCTTCCACCTTAAATCTGGGAAATGAAATAAAGAATTCGTTCAAATCTTTCTTCCCAGAAAACAGGATTAGCCCACTCAAAATATTCTGTATTCACTTATCCCTCCGCTTTACAAATGTATATCCATTTACGTCTTTATCTCTTGTATACGGACAAATAAATCAAACCCTATATGCAAAACATGAAACATTACTAATTTTTCTCTTTTTATATTTATTTCAGGTAAGGGAACTTTCACTTTTAATTCTCAGCCAGACAGGTTTGGTAAGATGGGATATATTTTACTTTATTTTACTAGATGCTTAAACACAGTTAGAGTGGTTTATTGGCAGAATAAATTATTGCAATTTATGTATCTCTAAGGGAGTGATTAGTTCTAGAATAATTTTACAAGTGCCATATTGACGAATTGCTCAACAGCTTGAAGCCATCCATGTTCCATATTCAAATGATATTTGGCAGATCCACGTAAAGAGAGTGAGCACATATAAACGTACAGGTTGTTCCAAACATTGTGTTTGGAACTAAAAAGTTTTTCCAATCCTGGGACATTTTGGACTGGCAGTGAAAATTAGATATTTTGACTCCCTCACGTCAAAGTTTGTATACACACGAACACCTTAGAAGTTGGAGACTGAATCTCAATCAGATAGTGTGGCTGTGCAATGGATGCCATTTAGATATCATTGCATGGGATGGAGAAAGTAACAGGATTTGGGCAACTTTGGCTTGGGCAGGCCATGCATGACGGTGGACATTTATTATGTGCACTAAACTTCCAACTCCCTCCCAGTCAGTTCATGGACAAATATGGAATATCATCCTTTACATGGAGATAAGGAAGGGACATAACATAACATACTTTCACCAGCTGACTAAAGTTCAAAATGTTACACTCTCATTTACAAACGTGTTCTGTTTCACTATCTCCATCCGCAGCTGAATCATAAGGTCGCATCGGGCATATGGCACTCGTCCTTAGCAAATGGAATAAGGGACCGTCCATAAATTAATACTCTCGTTAATAAATGGAGAAAGGGACACAGGCAAAAATTTACATAATACCAGCAGCCAACCTTTGGCAACTTTGTCTTTACATGATTTCCCTTTTCTGTGGACACTTGACCGTTTGGCTAGAGTCATCGTCATGTCACAGATGAGGATGACAGGACGTGAGGCCCATTCACAACTGATCTACAACACACTTTGTCCCAACGCCACAAAATTTGTCTGGTAATATGGAAACTAAACATTCATTAAATTTGCATATTTCCTTCTAAACCCTGGAAGAGAAAGCCTGCAAAAAAGAAGTTGGCTTTACTCCACACCATACATTATCTGTATACGATGCTACATGTAATTTTGCGAAATTGGCTGAAAAAATCAAACCATGTTTTAAACATTTTGTAAGGTGAGAATGGGAATCCTTTTGTTTCAAAGAATTGCCTTCATTTTTTGGCACATTCCGTAGTTGGCTTTGATAAGGGAGATGTACGTAGGGCTTGGATATAGAGCTTGCTCCAGTTTGGAAACCTTATTTTCTTTGGGTATAATAATAGGGGAAGTAAGCCGTGGGATGTAATGGCAAAACTCTCTGGACTCTCTTGTGGAAGCCAGGCACGTTTAAAACCTCTTTCGTGGCCCGTTTGTTTCTCTATACCAAAAGCGGCATTTATCCCTTAAGTTGGAATAAAGATTCCTATGGACAAAGTAAAAGTGGACAGGACTCAATTGGCTGCATTGCTCTATTACGGCCTCATCTTTTGAACAAAAAGTTTATCTTGTATCAAACTTTCTCCTGAATTAAAATTCTGCTTCACTCCTTTTCTGGACGACCCTCCGCTTGCTGTTGAATGAGCTAATTTTCCCCATCAACCACCACTACCACTCGCTTGTTAGATTATATTTGATAAGTGATGTAAAGTGTTATACTGAGAACGATAAGTCAATTGCCCCCAATGGTCCTATTTATGAATTGGCCCTCTGGCTTCCATTTCTCTCTTTTATATAAAACTTGGCTCTCTCATTTGATGTGATCTTGTCAATCTACATCTACTGCATTTATTACATGTTAGCAACTACTAGCCACACCCCCTTAAACGCCCATTTAGCTCCCCAGTCACTTTTGAAGCCTAATTTATAATGAATTTGACAGATTTTTATGTAATTGTGAACGTTCCCTTTGTTGAGTGAAGGTATAGGAAGGAAGGGATGACATACTTTGTTTGCATTAGAAAGAAACAAAAGATTGGATAGTTTTCCTTGTGACAAGTACATTGATGATTACTTTCATAATGGAATAAAACAATTTTCCTGTCCCACCACCACTACATTCTCATATTTTATTATTCTTTCTCTCTAAACCCAACCAGATGTTCCTTCATTCGTTTCATTCTGCGGTTTGCTTTGGTTTTTTGCACAAGGGACATTCACCAGTCCCTGGTGACGCTTCAAAGCATGTCCCTGACCATTAGCCTCCATCCACGTGTTTGTTGTCAGCCGCCAAAGCTCTAAATCTACTCGGCTAATTAACTTTAGTTGACATTCCTTAATAAACCTGACATTTCACTCATTTTTCATTTGAACAAGTGACGACTGACCAATGTGTAAAGTGATATTTCCTTTTCCCCTTGACACCACATTCCACTCCCCAATTTAACATTGACAAACGTCAACAAACCCAACACTAATAATGTCTGTAAATAAATATTTCAATATTTTTGCTCACTCTTTGAGCTTGACACTATTTGCTTTAAACTGACATATCAATTGCTAGTAGACTGGATGTTGAATGTTGAGCAAATAACATATATATATATAAAGGTGGAGTTTTTGGCGTATTTTTATGGGCAGTGGGCCAAGGGAGACATGAGGACACTTTCTCCGTTGTGTTATGATGGCTTAAAATCAGGAATTCCAATCTCCAATCTACCTGAGCTCAGCAGCTCTCTCTCTTCCTCTTAATTTATTCTACCTACACGCATGTTCCCTTCTACTACCAATTCTGGTCAATTCAATGTTCAAACTGTCCACTTTTTCTTGGAGAAAGTTCCCATCTCCAAATGCAACGCTTTGCTTCTCCTTCCTCGCCTCCCATATTCATACCTTCAAAAAGATGGAGTAAAGTGAGAAGGGAAATTTCTCTCGAGGTGAAACTCTGCTTTCAGTTCTCTCCAACCCTCGCGACGGATAACTTCCTACCAAAATTACTTCTTCCAAATTGAGAAACAAAAACCGTTCCTCACTCCTCAGTCTGTATATATACTTCATGAGGAAATATATACCAAGGCTATATTTATTGTCTTAAAATATATGCAAGACAATTGTCTCAAATGGAAATTGGGGCAAAGCAACACAAAACTGAACAATTAAGCTTTCTAAATTTCCAGTAAGAAATGAATAATAGGGATTTTTGGCAAAGTGTGGCCGCAAAGTAAAGAAAGTGAAAGTGGCAGAGATTTGGGCTGAGGGATGTTTTGAGTGCTGTGTGATGGGGTAAAAGTGAGACTGGGGAGAAAACTCTCAACTTTCTCCATACACTTAAAACTTTGTGAGTTGGATTGTAGCTGGTTTCAGTGTGTTAACTGCATGGGTGAAATTAGTGGTGGTATGTATTAGTGCTAATTAGTGATGTGCACAACACTGAAAGATAATGGGTAATAAGAGAAAGTGGCATGATGTAGCATCTGACCAACTTATGGAAGGACAGTTGAAGTATATAATGTAAGAATTTAGGAAGTGTGAGATGAGTTAGGGAAATGGCTTTCCAACTTTGTGTCCGGATGCATCAGCCATTTAAACATCCGGTCCAAGTGACCCTTCTAATTACAATGTTGGTGGTGGCAGTGGGACGAGGGAGTGAGTTCCCTGAGAGGGAGTGTTGTGACACGGTCTACCCCATGCCAGCCCCCCCAGGGCCTATTCCCCCAGGGGGACATGTCCATGGGCATGGCATGGACCCTCCATTCCCAGAACATCCTGTCCATATCCATTCCACACCCTCCCCAACCGTCACCACAGAGTCCACAGGTAAATTAACGATAAATTACAGTCAGTAGCTAATGCTATATATAGAATAAGAGACTAATTGCCCAAGTGGAAGCTTTAATAGTTTACGGATAAATTGCCACCCACGAACTGGCAAATTCCTGTTAATAATGAGCCAAACACTGTGTTTATCCCGAAACTCCCACTTTTATTTTATGATGACAGGTGAGTTGAAGGCTGATGGGCTTTTATAGTTTTGTCCCTTGGTCTGGTCAAGATTCCAATCATATACTAATCTGACAGAATCGATCGCAAATGTCCACATCAAAAATTCGGAATTAAAATGTTACTTGAAACTTAACTTATCATTATTTACTTAAGTACAAATGTCGTTGCTCAGCTCCATAAATATTATTGAGGCTATATACTTTGTTAGGTAAATGTACAATTTTATTTATTGATTTGCGGTGAGATATTTGCGGTGGATGAAGATATTACATATTTGTAGTAAGTATTTGTAGCAAGTACATAAATTGTTAAGCCGGCATTAGTAATGCATAAAGTGTGCTTATGTAACTATGCTAGATAAATATACGGAATCTTCTTCTTCCTACGTGATTAGAGGGAGGAAAAGCAAATGAGCTTCAAATACAAGAGTTGTTCATCCATTTTTCATAAAAATCCAGCGGACAACTTGTTCGTTGCAAAGTCCACCAAGGATAATGTTAGACATGTTGTGTTTTCCTATTTTTCCTGAGGTGTACTACATACTCTGTATATTGATTGAATTGACTCGTCATTCATCTACTGAATGTGGTTTCCTCTGCCCTTTTTTTGGCTTACGTTAGTTAAGTTCCGCTCACTCAAAGGAATGTAAACAAAGGAGAAAGTGAAGTTAAACAAGGGGAAGGAAATAATGGGAACAAAAATATTTCCCAAGAAAGAGTCCTCTGCTATTTAATTAACTGATCCCAAACCAAACCATTATATATTTTTGATAGCCTCTCTCACAAATACTTTGCGGTTTGATTTTCAATGGGAAAATCCATCAGCTCACTCAATACCAAACAAATCACAATGCGCCCCCGTCGACACCTCATTTGCCACGGCTATTTGCATCCATGCATAAATATATCGGCCAAATGCATTCTTTTCTCAATAAATTATAAGGGAAAGTCAACACCTTGCTCTCAACTCAATATATAAGTGCCAACAAGAGAAAGTAAACAGAAAAAGGTTCACCAATTTATAACCAATTTAAGGATTAAAAATTCATAAATGCTAGGATAGTTAACTTGACTATTTTGAATGGAGTTGTTGAATTTGATGATTATTTTGTTTCCCTTCACTTGCTTCCTTGTTGGAAAATTTTTGAATATGATAGGCTTATGCAATAAAATGGGGTCAGTGGCAAGAGTGAGATGGGCAAGTCTTGGCTCCCATGAATTTATTTCCCTGTAGACTACCACGTTTTACGTGAGAGTAAAGTAAGTAAGTGGGCAAAACACCTCTTTTCTCCTCAATCCATCTGTTTCTCCTTCCAGATCAGATAGATAACCTTCCAAACTGGAACAAATAAGCTATGAGTATGACCACCACGTTGTAAGCAAGAAATGCTGACTCTGTGCTTACCAATGGAAGGAAGTTCCACAATCCACGTGGCCACAGACTTCCTTAAAGACAGACTTTACTCTTGATTTTTTAGAATTTTTGAAGGCTCCTCTTTTTAGAAAGAAAGGAAGGACATTGTAATGCAACATTACGATAATGCTGCATTTCTATCCACTTACCTCCATCCTTGTATCCCACATCAATTTAACTAACTTACATGTATATAAACTTATTGCAATGTCTTTGGGTAAAAGCTCCAAACGCTATTTGATCATTTGGCAACAAATGTGAGGTCTTTGTTTTGGAATTGTGAAATTTAAAAGGTGGATGGTGGATGTAAAATTGCTGACATTAATTGAGGGAGTAATGTCGGGTTTGCAGTTGCTCCACTCAATCGTCATTATGGAGACAAGTTGAAAGGTTAGCGTGCAGGAAGTATAGACACGAAGGGAGGAAGGAAGAGTCGACAACTCTTACATTTTTAATCCCCTTTAAATGCCATTAAGTAATTTTGTGTTGACAATGATCGCGAGCTAAAAACTGTAATCAAATGGCTCAATATAAAATTCTCTTCAGATCTCTATCCCTTACTATAAATTATCAATCAAACTCTCTTCCAAAATGCTTTCTCCAATGTCATGTCATTTGTTGGGCTGAAGTGTGGTTCAACTAATTCCACTTCATTACATTCCATTACATCGTGTTGCATTGGATTGTCCACTCGGGTGGCTACTTTGGGATCATCCATCGCGTGGCGTGGACTGGCGTCAATTACGAGGGACAAAGGATGCCGCTTGTCCCCTTCCTTATGCGTCCTACCAATGATTATCACTAATCTAATTCCAATGTTTCACCACCATTAAACTTAATTTGGAGTTGGCATCCAATATCATTGTCCGCCCTTGCCGTGTTTTTAATAATTGTTCTACAACAACAACCGGTTTCAGCCAACGCCGACCATTTCTGTTTTCACTCTTACTACTCTTGTTCTTGTTTAAATATTCCTAATTGACACACATAAACGCAGCTACTGAGTGTTTATAGTGAGTAGGCCAAAGCTTAAAAGTTGCAGGCCAATTATAATTGATTTTATCTGATCCCTCCCAAAATTTTTACCTATTTGATGACAATGACAGAATTATAAGTGTGGACTTGGCCTTCTACTGCATAAATTGTTATTTCCCAGCTACGAACAAGTTTCATATCAACTTAAAATCAGAAATAAATATTTATCCTTTCCCAGTAGCATTGAACCTTTCTTGCCCATTATTTGCTAAATTGTCTCATTTTGGGTCAAGTATTGTCTGACAGAAAAAGAGGTTATCAGAAACACGTACACACGTTAAAATCCATAAATACTAAGAAAATTTTTAAGAGTAAAAATTTACTGCAAAATTACGCATATAAATACTTTCACTTTTCATAAAATAAATTTAGCGAATGTAAAGGGATGGATAAAATCCCTATAGTCCCAGTTTAATCCGCACTTTTCCCATAAATTTTGTCACATTCATTTTATTGAATTGGGCTGACTGAAATCAGGGTTGATTTTTAAGCTCACCATTTGTCCAAAATAGAGAGTAGCGGATTTTCCTTTGAGATTCCGATCTTGTTACTTTACTTAAGGATAACAGGGTTTAGAAGGAGGATGATGGCAAAATAGTATTTTGCACAAACGAATTTGGATGGGACACTCACAGTGGGATACTTTCTTTCTTCTTCTTTTGAGCTCATCCATTCCACAATTCAGCCCCTCCTTTGATTGTTAGAGGAATAAAAGTGGAGCTTCCCCTTCATGGAGGAGCCTTAAATTCAAAGGGCTGAGTCAAGCACAAACTGGACTGTCAGCAAAGTGATGGGACTGTTTGCCTTTTTCCAACTCTCACTGGGATTTCCCTCCATTGTATTTTTATTGGATAACTTGGAATTTACTTTCTCCACTACGTTTGGCATTGTATAGGAGGGCGAGTAGTTAAGTGATCACTGGGGAGGCTTAGATTAAGGTATTAATGGCCAGTTCATAAATCGACTTTTCCTCTCCTCCTAATTTGTCCATCAATTAGAACCCATTGCAACAAATCTGGACGAGGATGAAATTTTCACCACTCTTTTATAGATAAATGATTTCCCAAGAGGACAAGTTGGTCTATTGGTTGGATTTCTATATCGAGAACCAATCTTGTTTGTCAGCTGACAAGTGTCATCTCCACTAAGTGTTCACACACAGCTGTGCTCGTCGCCAGAGATGACGTTTAGTCTGGAGACAAGCTCTGTCTGTTGGCACAATATGTGGAGCTACAACACAATCCCTTCTCCAAATGAATAGCTCCGCACAAATGACTCCAATGTCTCACCTTTCATCTTTTGCAGCCGGATAATTGATATGCTTTGTTTTGTGACTCGAGCTTCTTCTTTCGCTGTTTTATTTATGCTAAGCATTGCGTAGACAAATAAAGATGTTTGAGGTTTCTTTTTCGGTCGTTGTTGCAAAGCGTAGAGATTTAGGTTTAGGGGGAAAGGATCCAGTTTGTTGAGTGAGTAAATCCAGGATTCAGGTCATGGCTTGCGTTTAGTGCCTGGCTTTCCCAAAGTCCTCGTATTCATCTCTATCTACACATTTTGCAATCTCTTCTTCTATTGTGACGTATATCTTAACATGAGCCATTGTCAACAAGCATTCAACTTTCTCACCTCCCTCTAAATGCCATCCCATGTCCGAGTTATGGGAGTGTGACATTATAAATTTTATGAACGTTGGCAATTCCCTCTGCCCAGTCAAGTTTTTTTTATTCTGCTCCTCCTGAAACAATTTGCAACTCCCAACCTTTATGGCTCTCATGGCCTTTAGTAAATGGCATCTTACCTACAAAAGGTGATACAACTGCATGCATATATACATGTACTTTAGTTATACACAGCCCCAGCCCTTAATTTCCATCCTACACTTACAGCCTTCCAGTGAAAGGAGTTGAAACTTGTTGGAATTTGATGGGGACTTGGATAAGACTTTTTTCTGTGACAGGCTAACTTAAGGTTTTTGCTGCCGTGAAAAATGTTGGTAGAACAAGATGTAGCTGGGAAGAAATCCATCAATCCCCGTAGGCAATAAGTGCATGCATTGTTATTCAAAGCCAATCTGAACATAGGAAAGCGGAGATATCTATCGGCTTAGTCCCTCTCACTTCCCTTGTTCAGTGGAGAAAGCTGAAGGGGAGGATTTAGAGGGACTCCTTTCAATTTATGTCTTGGCACAACAGCAGCACAACTCATATCTTGTTCTCACTCCAATTGATTGAAAGAAATTTATAAGTGCCAGCCACTTCCCAGCTAATAAATTAATAAATTAACAACATCTGCCATCCACCGATTTTTTCACTCCGTTTGGAAACATTTTTAGAAAAAAATTGGACGGTTGTTGCATGGGAAAGTGTGACAATAATGCATTGCATTATTTTAGCTTGAGTTGCGTAGATGAGAAGGAAGGCTGTGTTAGTTCAGTCTAACAAAGGGCACATAAGCTCATTGTTATACTCCTGTTAAATAATTAACCAAATTTACTTTCTCTCTGTATCTCTGGTACGATAATCCTTTGACTAATGCCGAGACACAGGGAAAGGCTTAGCTCCCTTCCGCTTAAATCACCTTTGCCACTAAATTCCTCTCACAACAAATGTTTCTCTTATTTATGCATCCAGCCTCCAGTTATCACACCCTACAACCAAGTCCTAAACTGTAATAAATCTGATGGAGCTCCACTCCAAATGAATTCAAATTAAACAATTTGTTTCACTCCTAAAGTAAGCTGGCCTAAATTTGTCCTGAGGGCCAACTCATTTGCAAAGACAAATAATAATTTCTGACACCCTGCACATTTAGGTCCACCTGTCCTGGCAAAAAAAGTGGATGTGGATGGGAAATGAGGCCTTTGATGCCTACTTGGCTATTAGCATGAAACATTCAAAGGAAAGAGGGGAAAGGAGGTCTTAATTTTGAATTCTTGAAGGGACAGAATAATTTATTTACTGACAATGGCAGCAATTTCATCCAATTAGAACGAATACCTGCACTTACGGACATGCATTATAAAGAGTTAGCATTGAGTTGTCCAACTGGCAAATTGGATTTGGAATTTGAGTGAAAGTACAGAGACAATATTTTAAGGAGCTGCTCTCAAGACAGAGATCCCAAGAATTTAGTGATGCCATTTCATAAACCGCATAATTACTTCTCCTTCCCAAACTAAACAAACATTGGAGAGAAGGAGCAGACATCATTTGGTAGTAATCTAATGTGATGAATTATTCCTTGTGATCCCACAATGCCCTCACGCCTTCCAACGGAATACCTAATTTAACAACACTCTGCATTTCAAGTCTATTATTATTATTTATTCAGATTTAAATGCCGTAGCTTAACAAATTCTCAGTTGTAACCCGAGAAAGCAGTTTCCCTTCTTTATTTTTTATCATAACAAGACAAGAGTTGTGCACTTATTCCCTCCTTTTTGTTGTCTCTATTGTGCTATAAGTATCTCTTTTGTTTGACAACAACAGCAGTTGGTTCAATGGCGTCCTGAACCAGTTTTTACTTTCTCCCACATTCAATGTCAAGAAATCCTTGCTATCTCTCTTTTGTGTCTTTTGTAAGATATATCTCTGTCCGTGTGAAAGAAACAATTTGTCAGCACGTAACATAAACTGTCCAACAGATCAAGCCATCTCTCAATACGCCAAACAATTATCCCTTACTAACATCAAAGCCTAAAAATAAAAATTTGAGAGGGAAATAAGTAAACTAATACTTATACTGTAATATACATATGTAGGGAGAAATCAAATTACATGTAGTATACATATATGTATTTCTATATATCATTAATAGTTGGAAGGCATAAAATAAAAGTGATGTTGTTAATATAGCTTGCTGAGAAAGTTGCAGGTTTCCACATTTTATTTTAGGGCTATTATTATTAACAGTATATTGTAGGGAGTGGTGGTGATTTGATGTTGTGAGAAATAGATTGTATAGAAAGAGAGGATAGATTAGCTATCTTCCCCACTCTCCTACCTTCAGCTAAAATATTCAAATATAATGAGATATTGATTCCCTGTTAACATTCTCATACTTTCTACTCATACAACCCAACTTCCAAAAAAATCTTGGGATATGATATAAATACATGTAACAGAACCCAATGCCAAAAAAGATTGGGCTGTTCCAACCTTGTCCCTTAAATTAAGTCATCATCCATCAACTCAATTATGAGTAATTATAAACTAAAAATACTGATGCTTATTGTGTGAGATGGAAAGAAATGGAGCCGGGCCAAGGATAAAGATTCCTTTCAATTCCAGATCAATAAATTCATTCTCACCTCCAACTCATAAAGTTCTCACCTAACAAAAGAACAACTTCACACTTTACAATGTGCGTTATCCATTTCCACACAATGGCCAACTCCGCCCTGTATTGTGTGTAATAATAGCTATATACTGGCCACAGATCCATACTTCTTTCTAACCCTCAAATATACTAAATTTACATTTTCCAACAAAATATGATTTCACCAAATTACAGAGAAAGGGGCGAATTGAACCGTGAATTCTTAATTGCCACTTTTACGAGAGTATAAATTGAGTAGCAAAGAAGTAAAATTCTGGTCAGCCAAAGATTTGTTTCTTTAGTCCATAAATGGATGGATTGTTATTAGATTTGGGATGGGAAATGGGTGTTTCTTGCAAAAGACAAATTGGAATTCATCCATTTCATCATCCGGCCAACATTGAACATGAGTTGGTGTAGGAATTGAATATTGTTGTGGCTTACAGCCTTTTTTCTTCTTCTTCCTCCTTTCTCTGTTGATTACAATTAATCCCCTTGGCTCTGTGAAAGTCAATAAAAATGAGCCACGACTACGAAATTACACTTTTGCTGACTCTCACACAAAATCTTGGAGCCTGTCTGGCCGCAGGTATTATTATAAATGACCTCCTTTACGCCTGTTCCCACTAAACTCATCCAACAACCACTTCCATCCCTTCATATTTCTCTTCTGCTCAAAGCCGAAATTGACAAAAAGAAAAGTTACTATAAATAGTATAGTATTTTGCACCATGCATGGCAATTAAAATATTTGCGTCAGGGAGAAAGCTTTTCTCCTTTAACCTGTTAAATATTTGAGTGGATGCAGGATTTGGCTTAAAAGCTTTCCATATGTAATTTTAGCTGGTTTGAGCTGCGTGACGGTATTAGTTTAGTTTAGGGATCATTGATGACCATCCAAGAGAAAGTTTATTTAGTTTGCTCTTTATTGTATTTCAATTGACGCCAGTTTTATGCCCTCCCATAAATATAAAAGTTGAGACATAATGACATAACGAGGTAATATCTTTTTAATGGGCCTTGTTACAACTTGAGACTACTTTTAATGGACACACATTTAACAAATCCGTTCAAACTACATAAACTTATGTTTTCCAAAAGAATTTTGATTTCTTTGTTTTTCATTCTTTCTTAAGAAGAAAAAAACTTAAAAGAATCGTAAATAAGAGCAAAGCATAGCCTCTGACTCAAGTTCATTGTTGAAGTTGTAAGACATTGGTGCATTTTGGTTTTGGGTGAAGGAGTGAAATGAAACAAAGGGAAAGTAAATAAGGTCCCAAACTATCATCAATTTCTCTCTTCTTGTCATTTATTCCTGCTTGTACTCTCTACGACTAAATTAACCTCTTCTTCTTCCCTTTCCACGGCATTATCCCTTTGATCCTAATATTGTTATTTTTGTGACCTGCTCTGGTCATTTCTGCTCACAAAAGTTCAAAGCCCGTGTCTTTTGTGGTTTGAGCTCTGTCAAAATCAGATACTAATACATAATATCCTTGATTACTTACACAAGTCGTACCTATATGTCACAATATACATTACTATTTGTTAATATAAAGAGACTTACGCTTCTTTAATTCTTGTATTCATTTCCCGAAATCATAGAAAGGTTTAGGGAATAAGAGTAAATTAGATTTTGCTATTCATTGACTAAAAATAACTTAATCTGTGGGGCTATTCATACAAGTTATATGTACATATTGCCTTAAAGCCAGATCTCTGCCTTTCAAAGATGGATCCCTAATTGGCGGAGCATCTCCTTGGCAAAGAAAATAAGCAGGAGACTTATTCGTAATGCATTTAACCTTTCCAAAGAGCGTGTCTAATTCTCTTACTCTTACAACTTTCTCCCTTGACAACAAACAAAGGCAAGTTTAAGTTTAAGCAACCGCTTTCCCTTAACTTGCGTGGACCGTCCACAAACGTGCAGGGGAAAGGTAAAAGGAGTTAACATACTTAGAACAGAGAAAGAGGCTGTGAGGGACTCTTTGGTACGGAATGAAGAGATTCTCTGATATTTATTCTATTTACCTGAGCTCACTCCGGAGAAAGCACGTGCAGGCTGAATTTGTTAAAGTTAAATTCGCCCTTATACACATTTGTACGGCGTTGGATTTGAGTCACGAGTGAGTTTGTTTCCCTTTGCTTTGCTTGATTATTCACGGAAGAAGGAGGCAGATAAATGTGTGTGTTTGTATGTAGTTGTCAATAAAAGTTTTCTGCTCCAGTTTGAACGTTTGTCCTTTGCGTGGTTTAGATTTGAATCACTTTGCTACAATTCTTCCTCTTGAACACCTCCTAGCTCTTTCTCCCTTTCAATATACATTCTAAATATAAAGCCAATGTTTTTCAACCATTTACCCATGTTATTGTCAAATTGTCGCTTGTCTTGTTTGATTATTATGCTTGCTCATACATTTGGATTAGTAACTGGAGAAAAAGTAGTTTTAGTATCCTTGTTATTTTGACACAACATGAGTTTTGGGACATTTATTGTTTGTGGCTCTCTTAGAATTGTGGCTGGCTCTAGTTTCAGTTTTGCCACAAGCAGATCTATTCAACTAAAGTATTAAGTGCAATGAGCTGGATGAGACGAACATGGAGACTTGGCTTGAGGGAACATCAAAGCAATGTTTCTACCAAATTTACCCAAACCTGAGTCCCTTGTTAATTATATTCCATCTATTTCATATTGTCTCATAATATTAAACTTTTCCCAAAAATCCCATCTCACAAAATATATTTAATACCCAGAGCCAAAGCCAAACTTTAATTTTGCAACTACAAAGGTGGATATTTATTAGAATGACAACTTTTAGCTAAAAGCAAATTATGGCTGTGGTAAAACCTTTGATAATTTACAAAATAGTTTAATTTAAAATACAAAGTCTAATTAAGACTAAAAGCTGAGCTTTTAGCGACATTTATACATGTCACTTTGAATATAGATACTTGTATTGTGAAAATTTGTTTGTTTTTACTTTGAGAAAATGCATTGATTTTCTCTTGTGAGGCTAACCTAACAATTATTATAATTTCTTTGTGCAACAAGAGTAATAAAGGAAAACTTTGTAAACTAATCCAACGCTATAATTTTCCAAAATGATCACTCACCAAGTATTAAACCAAGTAAATAAATATGTTGGAGTACTTTTATGAATAAATAGAACAAGGTTCTACTTTTATTATTCAATCCCCATGTAAACTTTGTCCACAAAGTCCCGTGGAATTATTGGTAGCAGGGAAGTGAGAGCCTTGATCTTCATCGAACATGTAAATTATTATGACTCCTACTTCTATTGGTTTGGAGTAATAAAGGGAAGGAAAGTGATACAGATAACAGATTTTCATTTAGCCCTCTCTCATTGGATTGGCTTACTGGGTTGCCATTAGCAGTTTAGCATGATGATATTACTTTGGGTTTAAAGAGTATTAAAGGAGTTTAAATGGATCTCGTAAATGTTAAATGTTTAAATAATGCTGGTGAAAATGGTGTCGATAAACTCTTGGGTTTGTAGTCTCTCAACAACGGACGAGTACAATGCAGTTATTGCCTTTTGAATAAATTTGTAAACTTATCAGCTCGTCCTATCCCAGGATTAACCCTTAACACAATCTCGCCTCCTACATTAAACCCAGGCGACAAAAACAATCCACTCCGCACTTAATGGTCTTTAGGTTAGTTGTAGAAAGGGATTTTTTTGTTTGTCACTCTCAGCCACTTTCTCTTCCTCTTTGTTCAAATAAATAAACAAGTGGGGGTAAGAATCATTCACAGTATGATATTACAGTTAATAATAAGTAACATGTGCCTTAATTATTCCAAGCATTAGTTTATTGGAGGTCTCATTAAATCGGTCAAATGAAAGTTGGAAAGGTGTGGCTTTATTACTTAGAAGACGGATGAATAGAAACAAAAGACTCTTTACTCTTTGGGGGTTAAATTAACTCAAAGCCAAAGAAAACAAAGAATCTTTAGGAATTTGGTATAATGCTCTATTACGGCCGACACCATTCTTTGCATTGTAGTACTCAGATAAAGAGTCAAGGATAAATTAAATGAGGCCATTGTTTACTTGTTCATATAAAAGTGAAACGCCAATTGATAATGCAGCAGCGCCTCTTTTATTCCAAATCCTGGAGTAAATTAAACGTAAAATTCTTTCTTTGAATGCTTTTTGTGGTAAATCTGCGTGAAAGGAATGGCTTAAGTGGCTTTCCTTTATATTTATGCATCCAAAAGAGAAAGCACAATGTAAAAAGAAAGCCTGTTCTCTTTTCCATCCGTTCGATATTTTACCTAATTCCTGTAGTATATAATATAATATGTATAAAATCATCCCTATATTTTACCCGAGATTTATTTGCAAAGATTTTTAATGCACACTTTGGCAAATTAGAGCGAAATACAACTAAAGAATTAGAGGCTCACATTATTTCATTAGCCAAATAGTTGGGGTGCTTTCACCCAGTTATGTTGGTTAGTGTTTTTAGAATAAAGATAAATGTTTTTCCTGGCTGCTACTCCACCCATTTCTGTCTGCTGGAAATAGAGGAGTAGCCAATTTTGACTTGTACTATAATGCATCTGTCATAATATTTGCAGACGCCACAATGCATAGCCATAAGCCATGGAAATAGATAACTGAACAAAACATTTATTATGCCCTCTCTCTCTCTCTTTATACGATGGCTACTTTTACTTTTACTCACGTGCAGCATTCTGATCAATACTTGCTACATAGAGATCTGTTCCCTGTTTAATATCATTCCTTCCTTTTCCACCATATTAAATATAGTCAGGGGCCAAGTTAATTCCAGTTACGCATTCTTAAAAGAAGATGCTTAAATTTTGTTGCCATCTTGGCAAGGTGTGTTGTTGGTGAATAATTTATGCTGCATTCTCCCACTGCACTTTGTGTATTATGCTTGCGTTGTGTGTTGTGTACCTCGTCCAAGGAAGGTGAGAGGAGAAAGCAAACAATGAGAAGCCAAATGCTAGACTGAGCCTGATATTTGGGGAAGGAAATCTCATTTGACATCTTGGAACGAAGATTGAGAGATGAATGAATTTTCAGGATGTTGGTAGAATGTCAAACGAGGGGAAAGGGTTTCATAGTATGGGGACAAGTCAAAGACTGTCAATTCTTCCCCAGCGTCCATTATTATTAAATGATGATGCAGTGATAACAAGCCGTAGTATAAATCCCAGGAATATTCCAATGCATCTTTTGTAAGTACACACGTGCACAACGTGCATTCCTAAATCCTCTCAGATTTTCATGTGCTATATGCTATTTGGTATTTCTTCTTTCATCAAGCACTAATTAAGAAAATAAAAATTAAGGGGAGTAATGCAATACTCACATTGTTTCCCTCTTGGCAAATTAATTAGAACGGCTTTCATCAAGTTTTTGTTGTTTATTGCTGCGGGTTGTAGCCACATTGGAACTGATACGTATTGAGGCTGTATGTAAAGTGACGAAGGATCGATTTGGGATTTAGATATTTGAATGTACAAAAAGTGACTAGTCCCTCAATCCTCTTATTCCAACAGCTTAAAGCTCCTTAAAAATATTCCCGATAAATACTCTTTCTCCGAATGTGATGTGAACATGAAACTCCTTTTACACTTTTATCTCTCGTTTAGTGACAATCCTTTTACAACCAGTCACTCACTTACTCAATCCTGGATCAGAGACATGTCACGTGAGTTGTCCTTACTCACAAGATTTCTTAACTTATCAAATGCCAATCCACTGACACCCAAAATTCCATCCTTTTACGATTGTCTATAAAATAGTGCTGAGTCAAACAAATTGGTCACTCTCAATAAAACAAAAATCTTCATCATCCATAGCTACAAAGTTTACGCAGAATTATAAAATTTATTTATGGGGTGTAAACATTATGTAACAAGAGTACGCAGTCCAATCATTGGAACATATACTTTTCTGTTTTTTTACACTCTTCAAAATGAAAGGAGCTTATAGAGGTGTGAAATAAGGGTTGAAATTAAAAGAGACACTCTTAAGATGCTGGTTGAAAATAAACTTTAAAAAAGTGTCGGTCATTTCTTAGTGGAGAAAAGAATAAAGATTTTAAACTAGATTTCCCTTCAAGTAATTTCATCACACTTTCAAATCTCTGTTACAAGAATGTAAAAGGATTCTAATGTAATTTATCCGAGGACGGGAAAACGAAATAGAGTTTTACCAACTTTTCCAGTTTCGGCATAAAAAGGGAGACTTTCTCTTTCAAAGGACCAACCATAAATTATTTCAAGAATTATATATATTCTCTCCCTCCCTCAAACTAACAACGTAATTTATGTACGCAGTTTCATGGTTTTGTGGTTTGTGGAAAAATGACTTTATAAAGAAATTGGGCATTAAACCAGCTTCCTTTGTTTGTCTCCCACTTCATTGCTTTCACTTAAGTATGCTACTACATGCAGTAGCTACATTTTGGGGTAAACTGAGACTATATTGCATTGCAACTACTAACCTTTGGTTTTTTGACTATTTGCAGGTGCACAAACAAAGACAGCGATGGCGATAATGAACTGTATTCAGGCGAGAGATTCGTGCATGAACAACACGGCCTGTCATCCCATCCTCGAGGTCGTTCCACGTGTTTGTGGCGCAGAAAAGGGTAAGTTAAAGAGTTATTAGTTAAATTGCAACTATCTACCTGAAGTGGAACTGGGAAGGAGTAATTTATTTAGAGATTTTAAGATTTGGCCATGTCAAGTCAAAGTTTAATTTCCTGTTATCGATAGAGATTGAGGATAATTGATATTTGCTCCTTGGATGTCTTAGTTGTCATTAGAATAACATGTCAATTCAATTAGCCCATTAAATTAAGTCTATAAAAGCAAAAGCTATTAAATGACGGTAATTCCAATCACTCAATCAATCACCCTTGCTATTGAGGCATCCATAAATTACAGCTAAATTATGCCTCGTCTACAAAACTCTAGACATTTTGGCCAAGAAAATTGCACAACTACAAACACATTGCTGTACAATACAATACATTTTTTTAGAAATTTAATGATGGGCGATTAGTGCATAGGTTTAATTGCAAGACATGCCACTTTACTTTTGGTTTTTCATACGATTCTTCGTGTGAAAAGAAGGTATAAAATAAAGAGTAGTGGGTGTGACCTTTGCAGACACGTAAGCAGCAAATGTTCCGGACTCTTGTTGTCTACGAGGGAAAATTATTGAGTCATGACAAAATCAAACTGTTGGAATTTACCCTTGCCTTTCATACAATAACATTTTGTGGTTGTAGTGTATAAGTGGTGGCATGTACAAGTTCATTTTGAGAACAATTTAACTCACAAACGTTGAGATTGATTGGTGGGGGAAAGCATGTAGAGAAAGCCTTAGGAGTTGTAATTTCTTGTAGGAAAGTTGATTTAAAATATGGAAAAATTGCCGATTCTCATGGAGATAAAATCAAAGTTGAAAGGAAATGCGTGCAAGGAGTTGGAGGTGGTTGATTTAACTCCAACATTCCCTTTGTTTAGCCACCACACCACACAACAGTTAATAAAAACAACGATTTATCAATTTATATTTATTTCTCTACTACTATTCCCTTCAAACTTTACTCGCCAAGAAATATTCATTTTATGTCCGGCTTATGTAATATATTTTATGTTGTGGGGAACTTTCTTTTTCCTTCTTGAGAAACCATTTGAGCCATGCTTTCACCTCTTCAACCCACGAAATCCATGACAGTTCCTTTCCTTTGTTAATCGGCCAAAAGGGCAGCAGCCAACTATTTACTACAGCGTATAAATTAAATTAATTAGACAGGGTTATTATTTTATTATTAATACCTGTGAACTCATTAGGCTACTAAACTTTTAAATCTTTTTAATGGCATTCAGTTTAACTAACTTGTAGCCTTAAATTGTCCCTTCTTTTTGTATTGATTTATTATTATTTTTTCTCTTTGAGTTTGACTGGATTTGGAGCCGGTCGGAGTTCATCTTTTCTCAAAAGATCAAAGCAAGTTTAGTTTTCTGGTTTCATTTCTACAACTTCAATCCAATCCGAAATAAAATAATATTGGTGAAAGAAGTCTTCTTACTTGCTGGCTGACAAGACAAGACAACCGAGGGATGATGAGATGAGAACTCACACAACTTCCAAACTTGTCAATTTGTTTGACAGACAGTGGAGGATGTGCCATAAATTACGTTAGGTGGTCCTAATGGATGCCCCTCATTACTTTGGCCAAGTTTGGCGTTGTGGTCAGCGAGGGGGTCGATGCTTGTGGCCGCTTTAAGTACAAGAAGAAGTAATATTAGATTACAGCTTGTGCCTGAACTCTTGGGTGAAAGTGCACACGCTAAAAACTGGGGAAAATAACAGTCATTGTATGAGTGGAATGTGCGTGTTTTGAGGCCCTATCATCCCTCATCACGCGACCTTACCTGCCGCATTAAAATCCTCTAATACGTTTATCCCTCTTCATACAACTTTCACCATTCAAACTCCAAACTCCAGCCCAAGCCTAATCAATTTCGGAAGTGTTTTAAGAATACAACCTTGAATTTAATTTTCCTCCATCCCAATTATTACACAAGTCAAGTCATTCAAATCCCATCGATTTATTTAGTCCTCTTAAAATTTGCATGGGCAGAAAGAAGTCGGGCCAAACTTTGACCTTTCAATATGCATACAAAAACCACTGCACGGCTCTCTCTTTATTCAGAGTTGAGGTAAGACAGGGAAATAAGTCTTTTAGCAGATTTTTTAATTTTTTACACTTGTATTTGATGGAGGGTGAAAGTCGCATTTAAATATACATAGTTGTTACCTATGTTTATTTATCTTTGGGCTAAGGTTGATTTTGGACATATTACTTTGTTAAGAGAACAATTTATCTTGCGGAGCCCAAACCACCAAACTTCCTGTTTCCGTTAAATCCTGGCTTGTTTATCTCTTATCCTTCATTAACTACACAGACAAGACAAATAATGTAGGAATTCAATCAGAACACAACAGACAATAAAACATGATTTTACCAACCACCACCACTCAACTCATCATAATATAATGTACGCAAAACAATGGCAGAATGGAGTTGATTGTCTCTTAAATTATCATGCCCTTGTCTTCTCTCTCTCTCTCTCTCTCTCTCTCTCTGAGCTTGATTCAATTGTTTAGTTTTAATGGAATAGTAATAAGTGGCATTTCTCACTCTTATTTAGTCACCCTGTATATACAGCCTTAAATATGACCAATGTCTCCAATGCAATAAGACATATACTCTTTCTTTCTCCATGTAATGTAATTTGAGCCACTGCTTTATGCAAATCTTGGAGAAATTCCGTTCCACAGCCCATTATAATTTTATACAACTTGTTTACACCAGACCCACCCCTTCTTCTTTCCCCACAAAGTTGGCTTAATGATGAAAGTTGGAATTGACTTTCATTTTTATTGCGTGCAGTCACACTCACAGCCTATCTATTTTACACATTTATATTTATACCAACTGCATAGTTCAAAACACTTTTTTGCTGGACACGTGGACTAATTATCCCCCTCGACCTGTCCCATGTCCCTCTCTGTCAGGTGTGGTGACTGAGCCCAAGTGACATTATGACTTTTTTGTTTGGTGGCGTATGATTTTGATGGGATGGATGCAGTGTATTAATGGTTTCTTAATGCGATATTTCAAGCAGTCGGTGCACATTACTCCAGCTGTCACCCATGACTATGACTATGACTATGACGAGACCACGGCAGCACAAATCTGGCTATGAAATTACTTTCTCTAAATAATGCCATCATGAAGCCAACGCCAGATTTTTTCCTCAATCTCTCAATCATTTATTTTTCTTTATATAATATGCAATTTAAAGTGTAGCAAAAGAGAGAAAGAATTTTGCTGGTGAAAGTGAAATAAGGTCAGGTCAACTTTTGTTTTCTTCGCTTCATTTGGTCGCCATCCCTATCCAAATGTTTTGTTCAAATATTGGTTTACTTTATTTAATATGTAAGTTAGGCAAGGCATACATATGTACGAAAAAATTACTCCAGTTCCAAAGGTATATAGTTGCAAGCAAAAGGGTCGCTCACAATCTTACGTAATTTGCGCCTTTGTAGTGATGTTTGCTTACTTACTTTGACAGATTGAGTGTTGAGTGTTCAATGTAGCGTGGGGAAAGTCTAAAGAAGAAAAATCTTGTTCTTTTTGCAGTTGCTTGTTCAACGGTGACGATAACAAAGTGTCAAGCGGCGTTGAGGACGTTGCAGGCATTTCCTTACTTTTACCCAACATGTTTGTGCCGTGAGCCAATGTCTGATCCAGCCTGTAACACATTCCGTGATTACTTGTTTGATCACCCCTGCTCTTTCGTTAAGGAAAAGGGTAAGTCCCAAATATTACATCTTTTGACTCAAAAGTAATCCTAAGCTGTCTCCAACAAGCCTTTTAAACATGCCACCAACAAGATGGCCAAGGGATGAGGGAGATATAATAATTCATCTCTTGTTAGTACTCCGATTAGGGGAAATTATTGTGAGAGGGACCTTATGAAATTGGGCTTTTATCATGCGAATTATGAGAAAGTTAAATTGGACAGGCATAAATCTTTTTGTCAGTTTTTCTCCGCTCTACCTCATCTCTTCTTTTCATTCTTGGGCATAAATTGTTGAGCACGTTCATCCAGCAGCAGAAACATCTCCCACTTCCTATTCCCACCCACGGATATCACTTTATGAGCTCTGAATTTCAAATCAACCAAGCCACCAAAAGGCTGTAATATTCATATATTACAATACCCACTTGACAATCATCCCACAAAGAAAGTGCGTTGCTCATAAATTATGTAATGTGAGTACACGACGCACTTTCACCTTGAATTTGTCCATTTCATACGGAGACAGCTAATTAATTGGCCCTTAATTCATGTTTTAAATGTCTGCAACTAACTAAATGAATATATATTTGCAGAAAAAGATCCTTATCCTGTGGACGCTCTGCCGACATGTGATTATGCTTTGGACGTCTGTAAGAGAGAGCCCAAGTGCATTCAACTTTTAAGGGATTTTAGATCTCAATGTAAACAGTCTGATGATCAGTGTAAAATGGAGGATGGGTAAGTTATATCTCTTTTATTATCTTGCTCCTAATTAATTATTACGTTATCTAACAACCAATTATTTTTAGGGAACTGTGTCACGACGCATGGACCAAGTTGAGATTGTCTCCTATTTTTGGTTGCATTTGTCCAAACACTAATCCCCGTTGCGACCGAATATTTAGAGAAGTTAACTACAATCCTTGTGTCGGTAAGAAGGAAACCAAATGTTGCTTAATTCCATACAAATAATGCCATACATAAAAGAGAAGGGTAGATAAAGTCGTATGCTTGTTGTGTGGTCTCGTAGTAGTAGCAATTGTATATTTAGTGTGTGCTAAAGCTACAGCTAAAAATATGAAGCTAAGGCAACAGCGTTCAAAATTCATGACGCGAAAGCAGCAATTTAATGCACACTTGTTACTTACTTAATCATCAATTTTCAACTAGTGAATGGTTCTTGATCATTTTTGTGGCGTGATTGATTTAGTGACCTTTGAACCTAAATGAAAACGAGAAACGACATAAACAATTAATAACCACTGTATATTTCCATTCCTGGTCGCTTAATTGAGTGAGATGTGGAAGCCGTGTACTGTAAAGTAGAACTATCAAATATTTCATTGCACATTACCCATTCAGCAAAAACAAACATACAGAATGTGCATGTCGAATTTTCACCTAATTCTATATATCAGCAAAGCATGTGAAAGATGAATGTTGGCTGTCTGTAAAAATTCGCACATGTATGATAAATTATTAATAGTCATCATAGTTTATAAGTTAAGTAAGCTTTGTAGCCAAAAAATAACGCAAATCACGCTTCTCTTTAAAATGTTCACGCTTTCACTGATGCACAAATCACAATGCACTGATATTTTACAGCGAGTGACGTGAGCGCTGAGTTGAATGGCACCACCTCGGCACTCTTTTCACTTGACCAGCACCGTCTGTCAGCCCACTCGATGCACATGTCCTTTTCCCCCGCGGCACTATTCCCCCCACGTCCCGGCAGCCACCTGCACAACCACTACCAGCCCAAATACCGACACTACCACGAGCCCCCAGCACAGCCTGACCATGACCTTCACATCCTCCCCGCCTCTCGCACCGAAAGTCATCTAAGCGTAGATGAAGATGAGTCTTTCTCCACTCCTATCTCTTATCACGGCATTCCCTCACCAGGATCCTTTTCTACGTCCCACTCTGGCTCAATTACAGTTCAAGTCATCTCGTCATCCACAGCCCCCGACAATGACGAATCTCAGCTAGAGACGCCCATCTATGCCGGAGGGATCCACCATCAAGGGGGAAACAGCAAACCGCCCCCCTTCGTCCCCCAGACATCCTACAACGGTGGTATTAAAGGGAGGGGGCAGCAGCCACCAGCAAAGGGGGCGGGTGCCATAGCAACCATCTCCAGTGTGAGGACTGGTAAGGAATTAGTGTATAGTACAAGAGGTTTTGGGGATTGTCCAACTAGAGATAAAGTGGATAGAAAGCTGGTTTGATTATTTTGAAAATTAATCCGAAATGGATTGTTTGACAAATAGAGATAGGAGGAGGTATATATACTTTGTAAGGTTTGTTGTTGAGTGGAATGCATACAATAGATGAGTCTTCTATCCATACAGACTAATTGAAAGAAGGAACTTGTCAAGTCAAATCTCAACGGACCAAGTTTACAAAGTCAAGTAAGACAAAGTTGAATTTGTTAAAGTTGCTGAGAGCCAGTTGCTCAAGTCTTGGATGACAAAATACTTTCACCGCAGGGAAACAAGATATTTCTACAAGCCTCCACTTAAGTATATACTAGCCCCACATCAAGATGAGATTATAAAAAAACCATTACACACTTACTTAACCTTCTCCTATCTAGCATATTGAGGTAGTGTTGACCTAGAAATAAAAAAAAGTTTGTGGGGCTGGCTGAGATTTTCTTATTAAACCACAAATATCTGGATTATGATGCAACCCAAGTAAAGGAGAAGAGGTAGAAGAAAGTTTATACGAGTTATGATGATGATACTTTGTAATTTATGGACAATCCCCTTTTTGTAATGAGGAAGGAAGGAAATGATTTTTTTCTTGTTACAATGTACAGGGTCTCCTGGAGTTGGACTTCGAATTCCACTCCAAGCCACCTGTCTCACAGCCCTTCAGAGTTGTCGTCGTCACCCTTCATGCTACGGACTGCTTGAGCAAGTCCTTCATTATTGTGATCCCATGAGGTGTCGTCAAGAGACTTGTATGAAGGCGTTGCAGAAATTTTACAGAGAGGTTGAAACTCAATACGCGCTTGATATCGCGTTTTGCATGTGTCGGTAAGTACAAAGGGAAATGTTGTAACAACAATTTCAAAGACTCCATTTGACCAGTTGCAATTTTGGTTTCTATTTTTGGAGAAAGTTTAAGTTTGTCCTGGCATTTGATGTTGGATGGGGATCGATCTAAGTAAAGTAGTTGAGAGGGAAAGGAGAGAATTGTGCTGTCTACTAACCTCGCCAAAAGCTCCCCATAAATTTAAACCAACAGCGATTTATTTGTTGTGGTCGGGCGGCAGTCCTTTGTCTTACCATCACTGGTCGCATACAGTTAGGATAAATAAGTTAGAACAAGCTCAGCTAACTTAATTTCACTCCTTAGAATATAAACAGAGGAGTAGATTGGGCCGTATGGATTTTTATATTTGAGACAAAAGAGATGTGTTTAATAAAAGTTTATCTCTTGGTTTGTTATGAGTTTGGAGAGATTTGCACAAAGGGAGAAAGAGACAGTATGAGTTGAAGAGACTCAAGGGAAACGAAGGGCACTTGAGATGTCAAGAAGGCAGCTGATGAATTCCTGATCGACTATGCAAAGGGAGAAAGTTTTTCCTTCCTACGACATTACTACCTTCTCCCTCCTTTAAAGCTCCAATTGGTTGGCATGGATATTGACAGCGTGGGACAGGGATGGGATGTGAGGTGTAATCGGTCTCTGGGCAGCAATACGCTCCTCTCTCCTCTTAAACCATTTAAAAGAAGTGCCCACATTCTACGAGAAAAAGGGATTATTTACTTTTATATAAACTAAACTCTGGGATCATCAGTAAATTATGTAATACACTGTCTAAAGGCTACACTTTTCTTTGTGTGTTTGTGTGTCCATCCGCAAGTATTTCGAGTATCAAGTATCATCCTTCCACTTTCTTCTCCCTTCACTCTCAAGTGAGTTTGACAGGAGTAACCACTTAGCGTTGATATTGAGCTGGAATTTGTCACAAAATGACGACGACATTTCCTCAATTGACGTGTAAAATACTTAGTGTAGATGTGAATAGAAACCAGATGTTGGATTTCGCTATCAATTTAATCCAATTTGTCATCCATTTTCTGACTTTATGGTCCAAGACTATTAGTTCCCTTCCTCTTTGATTACCTTCCTCTTCCACTCCATTTTGTTCAGACAGAATTGTTTGTCTCCTCTTTCCCGTCAGCTAAATGCTCTTTTAAGCCGTAACAAGATAGCCTCAAATATTTCAACCAACTTTTACTTCACTTTGCTATTATTGAGAAAGCATGGAAATCAATAGGTGTCATTTGGGCTAAGAGAAAAAAAGAGTTTTCTTCTAATTAAATATTTCTTTTGTTTTGAAATCCACTGGAGAAAGTGAGTGAGTGAAAGTCCAACAATATGCACAAAAACACACACAAATCCCATTCTATATATAATGGTATAGTGTGCAGCGGTTGCGGCTCAAGAAAAGTCAACTATTGATTTAATATGTTGAGAGCAATTTAGAAGGTGCTATAAAACACTCGTTAATTTCAAAGCTCAACAACAATAGGCATAGCCCTCACTCACTTCTTTTACTTGGCTCAACAATCTAAAACGCCCAAAGCCTGCCCAAGAAGAAGGAAAGGAATATGTACATTTTGTCCTAAAACTTCCCTCTTGTCCTCCTCTTGTTGCAATTAACGGCAAAGGTGCTTTTACAGAGCTATTACAGCAGGCTAATACTATTACTCCAAAGAAAGTATGGGGACCATTCAAGAGTTGTGTACTAATAATTAGCTTTCCATCCCCTCGAAATTTGTAACAAAGTTCAATCCAACAAATGGAATGAATTCTATTTTTGCAGATAACAATTGAACTAGCCCTTGTAAAGATTTGGAGAAAATGAGAAGAGAAAGTCCTCATTCTTATTTATACAATTGTATGTACACAAAACCACAAATTTTTATTCGTATGTGGACTGAGGTAGGTTACAGTCACTGACTGCCAATCTGAATGTGGAATGGAAAATCAATATTATGTTGTTGTGTTCCACTTAAGGAAACATTTTAGACTCAATTTTACTCCTTTTCATATACCACCACCGGCCAAACAAACAAACTGAGATTTTAATGAGAGAAAAATCAAATAGAACAAGACACACTTGTATTTGCCCCTTAATTATTGGGTTTGCATGCATGCAAAGCTTAAACTTGGCTTTAAAAAAAGAAGAAGAGTGTTTAAAAGTAGAAGGTGGTGGGTAATTAACTTCCAACACAACACCACTCATCATCCCTACCTGCCTTTGAAAGAAATGCGTGTCTTGGTTGTAATTGCTTTTTTACTTTCTCCATTCAGTCTTGACAAGTGGGTGTGTCCATTTGAGGTGTAGAGCATTTAACAATTCTTCTCACTTCACTTCACAATGATTTATTTAAGCCCGTTAAATTATTAGGGAGTCCTTGATTAATTAGCATGCATTGAGTGAGCTGATTAAGAAGGGAAGCAAATTTAAGCCTCTGATTTGGAGTTGGTTTGAGTTTGGATTTTCAAGATGTAGCCAAATTGGTTAATAAAAGTAAGTTGGTTGGGGGAAAGGTGTGTGGAAGCCATCAACTCATTCTTTTCCCATTAAAGCTAATGTTTCAAGCCACCATCACCACTTGCTCCCATTAAACAAGGTTTAAATGTCTACAAGAAATTTGTCTCGAGCAAAGTTTTTCCTGCAATTACCATAATGGCACTATCTTAAGGAGTCTTTGAGATTTGAATTTTTTGAGGCAGCTACTTTTTTATTATTTCATGTAAATGTTCAACATGTGACGATTACAGGAGGACAGAGAATCGACACGACCAGTGCAGACTTGCTCAAGAACAACTTCATCCAGTTTGTGCCCAACGGGGTGAGTTGGGCGTCAACCCCCCATCCTGTCACTCCCTTGCGGAGAGCTGCCGGGGAGAAAATGACTGCAGGTTTGTTTGTACACTTATTCCAATGATATTATGTATGATTGATTGATTATGATGTTAATGTTGATGTAAATAACCAAACCAAATACACTTATTAGCTCAGGCAATCTTTTAAAGTTTGAACACTTACTAATATGATTTGTTGATTGCCCCACCCACAGATTCAGACTGGAAGAATATGAGCAGGCTTGTGCGGTTGATAGTGTGACGAGAAAATGTGCGGGTCCTACGATAGAATGTAGGAATGCCATGATCCGAATTCTTGGCACTAAACTCCGAACATCCTGTGCTTGTAATGGGACTGATTACACTCAATTATATGACTGCCTTGGATGGCAGAGAATACTTTGGGTCAACCCTTGTGTTGGTAAGTTGTGGATGGTGAACAAGGTGAAGGCGGAAATGCATTCAGAAATCCCATAAAATTTCTCAATGCTCTTCTGCTATCAATTATGCAACACCTTTTCTCTCCGTCACATAATTTACCTAACTAATGGGACTTAATAAATTTTAAATAATTTTTAGCATCTTCCTCCTCCTTCCTCTCCTCAGATCCTTTTAGTTGCACGAACATAATTAACTCAAATCCAACCTCAAACTTGCACCCAACTAACCCAAATATCCGAAAAAGAATGCGATCCTCAATCCCTGTTAAACCTAAACCTAGAATGGAATTTTTAGATGAGTAAAAAGGTCACTAAATTACTTGTAATATATATCAAAGTGTATTGTGCGGGTGATGTCTGATGTAGTCGTAAAAATTGTACCATCATATCATTCAGTATAAGCTATTTAAGTGAGAAGTTGCTTATGTATTTTGTGTTGTACTGTCAGCCGCTCTGCTGCTATATTATTCGTCAGTTAAATTAAGTAAATGCCATCGGGAGGTGAAAGGTTTGGCTACCAAGCGCACCGTAGTTTTATTTAAGAATTAAGAGCACACTTTCAGCTTGGCAATTGGCTACTTACTTTTACTCCTTTTCAGAGGCAGTGAAAGTTTGCCGCATGCAAAAATGCATAATACATTTGAATGGACTGTGCTACACATCTAAAAAGTGTCTACTCCTTAAAATGGTTAAAACTGCATAAAAGCTTTCTCAGATTCCTAGCTAATGCCATTTACTAGTTCAAAAGTCACTTTGGCATTTGTCTAAAAGTGTCAAAAAGGAAGCCTCTTATATGTATTTGAAGAGAAAGCTACTTTCTTTTAATTTTACATTATTTGCTCATATTACGCATTACCAGAAGTAAAAGTATAAATATTTGGTCATTGTTCATAAATAGCAAGGAGAAAGTCGGAGAAAGAGGGATATTTATACGATTTTCTTGTTTTATTGAAGTTGGCCTTAAGCATAATCGGACCAAGTCAGCGTTAGAAAGATACTCAATCCATGTGAGGTCACTATATGATTTTATTTTGGATATCTATATTGGGGTCGAGATAAAGATAGTTAAGCATAAGAAAGGTCTTCGTCTTGATAATTGGATAAGTTTTAGTGGAATTGAGGAAAGTAAGTGGACGTGTTGTGCATAATATTGAAAGAGAATCATATCGAAAATCCATCTGTGCACGTGTCTCATTGCTTAAAGAAAGACAAAAGGACGGTCCATAAACTTGGCTATGCATAGATTTGCAAACAAAATTAATGTTCCAATTGAGGCAATTGTTTGCAATTTTTTTTTATAAATTATAAATGTAGAATGATTATAGATAAGATTGTTTTAAAAGTTCAGAGTTTAAGTAAATTTTCCGTACCATATAGTAAACTTGAGGAAAAGTTTTAGCCCAACAGAACCAACAAATAGGTTTCATATAAGACACAATTATACATATGTAGAAGAAAGTTTTTTTTGTTTTAGTCGAGTTGTTAGTAACATTTTTAGTAATATTTTCTCATAGATTTCTTGAGTTGGAAATAATGGACAATGCTTTCTCCTACAAAATTTACCTTTTCCATGTAATTATTTTATGGAGCTTTATGCATCTTGGGTAACGCATTTTATGAATGGTTTTCTTTCTCTGGTTAAGATAATGATCAAAGCTGACATAAGATCAATAAAGATGCCCCATTGGCGTGACGAATTAATCTAGACTATGGAATGATGAGTACTAACTACGGCTACCACATTAATAATTTTAAGGTGACACTGCCAACCACAAAAGTGACATCTCCCTTCTTTTCTCTTTTTGCAGTTGAGTCCCAACGAGATTATCACAGACTTCGAGTAACCCAAGCCCCCGTCCCCCAGCGGCAAGTTACCACCCCTAGCCACATCCATACAGAGGGCCATGTTGTCATAGATAGCTCGTCCTCCTTTGAGGGGATAATGTCTGGAGGGGACGTCCTCAGCACGACTATGGTCAATCCTCCTGTTCATCGTCACAAGGTCATCCAAGGAGGTGACCCCCATACAACGACACACCTGTCCCCATCAACTTCGGGAGTGCATACCACAGTCCACACCCGACATCACAACAAACAAAACGGGGGACACAAGGGTTCCAATGGGGGGAGGATTAGTCACAACAGGGAAACAAATCCCGAAACCCTCTTGCCACCTGTGAATGAGGGATACCCACAACCACCCCCACCCAACCACCACTTTGACCTCACCACGTCCGGAAATGGTCAACTAATTCTTACAGAGGAACAACAAAGCAGCACAACAATTACTAGTAGTACTACCACTAGAACTGAACCCACAACTACTCTCCAACCTCCAAGTAAGTGCTCGTTTTGTGTGGACATTACAATGGGCTTTACAACACATGAATTCTTACAGGATATTGTCCTCTTCGTCAGCCAAAACCACCAGATCAAAAAATTAGAGAAGGGCAATCCAAGCGGGTAAGATTATTACTACAGATACTTTTTGTAATAATTGCATGTAAACTGCGTTGACACTATTAAACTGCATTGGTTTATTTGGCTGCAAGGAAAGAGCGTTAACATTTACAATGAGAACAAAAGATTGGATGAGATCCACTTGAGTCATTGTGCATTCTGTTGGAGTAGAATTGATGAGTTCTCTCTCTCTCTCTTCCTCTTTTCTTCCCCTTTTTTGTAGCGAGCTTAGAACTTGTTGTAAAACAAAGGAGAAAGTCAAATACGGGTTTGAATAAATAAGTTTGTTTTATAAAGACATCATCATCCAAACCAAAGAGTAGTAGTGCAGTGCAGGGCAAAATATGTAAACAGCCACTATCCAATGCAGTTCCCTAAAGAAAGGGCAGAACAGGCAAAATCAGTGCGGAATGATACATTTATTTTATCTTATTCAGTACACAAACCCTTAATCTTCTTGGCAGTAAATAATAGATTTTATTATCTGATAAAAATAGCTTTATTTATTTTGTCATCTCATGCCATAATAATATAAACGGGGTGTTACTTTTGCAGTTATACCGGGACGACATCCCAACCTGTTCCGAACACTGTGTTTGCGAGTTGGGGCATTTGGAGTGGGCCAGATGCACCGTGTTGGAGTGTTTGGAGATTAAACATTGCTACGTCAAAACTGAGGACGAGTACATTCATCTACAACCAACGTATATAGCCCACAGAGGAAAGTGTCTTTGCTACTCGGGACGATTTATATGTGAAAAACCCCCTCCAGGTGAGAAATTCAGTCACCAACTTTTGATTTTCTAAAAATTTTACTTTTGTTCCCAACAAAGTTTTGTGCACAAAGTTAATAATCAAATTATAAATTATTACCAAGCAGGATTAACACTAAGTTAATAACAGACAAAATCTAACTTTCACTTTCTTCCACTTGGATCTTTCACAAGTTAAGGGCTTTTGCAGCACAACATAAATAAATATAAATATTATTGCATAACAGTAGAATTCTGTGTTTAGTGGCATGGAATGAAAATAATGCAGATAAATTATGATATATTAATTCATTGCAAAATTTATGAATTTTCATTTTCCAAAGTTTACAAAGCCAAGTTTAGATATGCAAAAGTAACAACATTTCTTGCTCGAGCAACATGAATACTCCATTTCCAAAGTTTTTAGCAATTGAAATAAAAGCGCATTAAATCTGCGTATCAAGATCTAGATTTGGCTCCCTCCTTTCACCATTTATGTAAAAATGAATGAAAAGTTTAATTGTATTTTTGTGGCATAAAATTTTTATCTTTTCCATGCACTGGGATAATTGCTTGTAAATGGTCACAGCACTATTTTATAGAAGGGGTAATTTGCCTTTCTCTCACTCCCATAAATCAAGTGTGTGGAAACTTTTAATTATATAGTTTGATGGTGGAAGTAAAAGTAAGAAATTACACTCAGTCCACATCACATCACATGCTAATTCTACACAACTGCTATCGGCCCAAGAAAGAAAAGAACATTACTCTTCGATACATTGTAGGGCTGTGCAATGGCTAGCTTTAAATACATTTAAATAAATGTTCTCTTTGAGTCATTTGCCATGGATACACCTTCACCTGCATAGATTAAGTATCTAAATTGTTCTCCATTTGAGAGTGAAAGTGGCCTTGTGACTTTCTCCAAAGTTTTTTCTTCTTACCTCAATAATTTTTGTTCCCCCATTCACTCAAGGGAGAAAGTTTAGTCACAAGCCCTTATCAGACACGCCACCTTAGATTTTCTTTTTGGTCATTTGTCAACTCACTTTCCCTGTAATGGCATCTTGGGAAAATTTGTATTGCTTCTATATATAGCATGTCAACGTATGTATTCCAACAGCTCTGGATTTATCAGCTCTCCTTACCCCATATTGTAAATACACATATATTTATAGCACATACAACTCACACCTGCCCCCATACCAACCAAACAAACAAATTTGGCTCCTTCCCTTATATTTTTCCCAAATAAATAATGGTATAAATAAATTGATGGCTATTCACGACTTTTGAGGCGTCATTCATACATTTTTAGAACAGGCAAAGTAAAAGTGAAAGCCACAAAGTCATTTTTTAACACATTTCCTTTAACTTGTATCACTGCCATGCATGTACAAATAATAATGCAAAAAACATATTTGAAGGTTCCTTGAAAAAGAATGCATTTATGTTTATCGCTACTTTTTCTTGTCACAAGTAGAAAAGACATTTTACATTTTGCTATCGAACACCTGTCAGAGACAATTCTTGTTGGGTTGTTTGTACAAAGTGGTTTGTATGTAGTTGTACTTGTGCGATATGATTTAATTTTTAATGTTTTATATTTCAGACACCTACACATTGGACAATGGGGTTTTTCTTTTCCTGGGCTTTTCCAGTCGGGACGAGCAGGTTTTGCGGCCGCACACTCGTCTCGGAGTGAGGGACGTGGTTGATGCCCTGCGACAGCTCGTGACCCCGCAGACACAACACTACTTCTTCGACGCCTCAGACCCTGACGAGGTCGTTGGACTTGAAAAGCTCATGAATCTCAATGCGGTAAGTTTACAAGTGGAAGAGACAGCCAAAGTATTCTATGCTATGGCGTAAAAATGAAGATACAACAAAAAATGTTTTCTTGCTTTCCTTGTGACTAAAAGTCCATTTACAATTTTATGAGAATACAAGTGTAAAAGTTTTTGGGAGACAAGGCTGAATCCCCAATCTCAAAAACTTTCAAGATTTTGTTTTGTTGGTGATCCAACAACAAAGACATTCACACACCTTAAATGCAACATTAGAGAAGAGAATAAAAAACGTGACCCTCATATTTCAAAGTAGATGAATTTATACAGACTCTAACGAAATCGTTGGTTTCAAATCCTTTTCAAGACTTTCTTTTTTTGGTAATTTTGTGTAGAGGGGGAAATTATGTTTGTAAGTTGCAAGCTAAACTTGAATGAACTTTCTTTCTTGAAATAAGGGCATATAATATATTTATTTATATCCTCAACTCGTTTTGTTGCAATTTTACTTAACGAGACTATCTAGCCGAGGAAACATAAATACAATGTGTACTCATCCTTCCTCATGGCGTGTCTCACTTTGTTTGCTCACGTAGAAATATAGGAAACAGATTTTGGGGCAAAATGATACACGTGCATTTTGTTTGACCAACATCAAACGTTATCTATTTATTATGTAATTTCAGACGGACTGTCGTCTAGGACTGTACAAAATAGAGGGGGAGAACTTGATAATAAATGCCACAGTTTATGACGAGGACTATTCGGAGACGGCCCTCAGACAACCCAACGATCAACTATTTCAAAGGGAACGGGTAAGTTTAAGTTTGTAATTGGATTGGGGAGAAAAGATGCATACAATTACCCCATTGACATTAATGTCATCGCACATTTCACGCATTCTTACTCTGAACAAAGAAGGGAAGCAATTTAAAAGTAGTAAGCCCATTACCAGTCTATACCCAACTTGGCAGAGGTAACATCCAATTTCAGGATAACGTCAAGGGAGATTTGTGAACGATCCTTTTTCCGTTAAACAGATTGGATAAGTGAGACTTAACTTGGGATAGGCCAAGCAATTGATTTCAATAATAATAATAATAATGTGAAATGTAGCGGAAAAGGAGGTTAAACTGAGCTGGAGTTATCAGTGATGACAGGCATAAAATTAAATTATAGTGGAAAGGAGCAGGGAATCCTTCCTCGACTGGATATGCACATTCCATTTGATATATTATGAATATTACATAATACGGCTAATGTCTTCTCATATAATGTCTCAATCCATATCCTAAAAACCATCCATCTTTTAGCAAGTTAAGTAAGCTAACCAGCAGAACAATCTTTATCCTTTTGAGAAATGTGACAAGGACGTCGCTATTTAGGTCACATCCTCCTGCATCTGCATTTTGCACTTTGTTTCTCTACTTGTTAGCTATTCAATTATATAAATTGTCTTGCAACTTTTAAGACGTCTCCTTTTCCCCCTAATTATTACAATATTGTTTTGTTTTGTGTGTTACAGAAGCAATGTCTGCCTGTGCTGCAAGCCCTTCGGGACCTGATAAATAAGCAGCACCCCATAATCCACAGCCACACCCTTCTGTCCATCCTCAAGTTGGCGGCTGTACAGGACAACATTCCCACCCCTGAGCCGAGCTCCGCGTCCCAAAGTCCACAGGCAGCCACTGCCGTCTCCTCCCTTTTCCCCATCCTCCTCATCGTCTCCCTCCAGTTCATCCTCCTCCAAGCAACACTCCTCACAAATCTTTCTCTCAATAATAAACCCACAACCACCCAAAAACCTCCACAAACATTATTAGTTGACGGCAAGCTTCATTATGCTCTGCCACCAGTTCAACATAAAAATCAAGAAGACGAGCCAAGTTTATGATAAATACAATAGCCTAAGTAAGCCATTCCTTTCCAACCTATTAAACTAAATAACTCGTCGCCGGGGTGGGAGAAAGTTAGAGAAAGTGGTGCGTAATTATTTTGTTATAACTGTGTCCATTGGCCATGAGAGTGAAAGTATTATAATCCCCAAAAAACTAATTCTATCTAACTCTAAAACAACGTACTAAATACATGAAGAGAATATATTTTTATTTCTATAAAGTCAAACTAGAAAATCATAGCGGAGGAATAATTTTGTAATTGCTACAGATAAATGAAGACAGAACAATTACCAAGAGGTCTAAATTTAACCAGCGTTTAAGACATTTATAAAGAGGGAGTAGTAGATAGAAGAGCTTAGGGAAAGCACAAATTAATTAGTGTAAATATTTAAGAAGTGAACTCTTGCAGATGGAAATCTGACAGCCACCAAAGGAAAGTGTGAACTGTAAATAATGTGTAACAGAGTAATAAAGCTAAGACTTGTACAGATTCCTATCATTTCCTCATTTGTATTTATACCCTTTTACATATCTTAATTAATTCTTGCTTATTAATTAACATATCATTTACAATTTACAAAAGAAATCCATATTTTCCACAATAGATTTTGGTACTAAGTTTTTTCACCTTCATTCCCAAATATTTCTTAAACCTTAAAAATTAAATGAAATTCCTCCTCCTCCTCGTCTACTACTGTTTATACCATAAATTTGTATATGACAATTAAGTTGTAGATAAAAAAAAATAATATAAACTGAAGGTGCTGGACTTCACCTAATTACAATCTAATTGACGGGATATTTAAGCTATATAATTTTAAGTAAGTACCTGTACATTATGGTGTGGAGGATTAATTAAAGTAGCATACATAAAATATTCTATATATACATACATATATATATTGTTATATATGTTGATGGATGGGTATGAAAGTAATAAGAAAGGTGCATTATTTAAAATTAATACTTTTTCAGATTCAGAATTGTTGTTACTGAGCTACTGACTATAAAAATATACGTGTGTGGAAAGACATTAAAAGGTTTAAGATTTTTAAGGATACGTAATTGAGCAACTGCCCAAAAGCATTCTTAAATTACCAAAGATGAGAATGGGCGACGTAGAAGTAACAATAGAAGCATAAAGTTATAATAGAACTCAAACGTGTCCCGTCAAAACTAATTGTTTAAGTAGCTAATTATACGAGTACTCTAATGACTACATCACTATTATGTTACCAAACAATTGTTATAAATAAAGAAAAATGAATTTAAACAAAATCTCAATCTGCCCCGAGTATTCTTTTATCATGCATAAGTTGTCTCAACTTTTTGAGACTCGCAATCAACAGAGTTTCGTGGTATTTGTGTGATTACATACGCTAACCAACCCCGAATTTATCAATGGACTGAATTGACATAATTGAGATGATCATCTCGTAAGTTGTTATACTTACGCACGTAGTTGGATATATTTATATAACCTTTATTCGACATAACCTTTGACCTTTGTTGATAAGAAAAAAGACGATCCACAAACCATCCACCTTGGGATTTGTTGAGCATTTAGTTTATTTCTAGGCCAACTTCATCTCATTTCAAAGTTAACACACATTTATTGGTATTTCACAATTTAAACTATTTAACTCCCCCTAAAAGAAATGGGGACGGGAACTTTTCAAGGTGACGTTCAGTTTTTTTGAAAGGGTGTGGTTTTAGTTTTGTGATTTCAGTTCCATCATGTATTTATTATTATTATGTTCTACAAGTATTAAAAGTTGTTTGGAAGCAACCAACAACCGCACAATGAGGAAACAATTACAACCCATTTTCATCCTCCTCCTCTTTCACTTTCTCTCCTTCACAAATTCCAGTAAGCAGTTGGGATGGAAAGTTTTCATTGTCATCTTTCATTTTTAAACAATGATTTTTAGGTCCTCTGCGATCCCCAAATGTTTGTGGTCCGTCAAGTTGCAAAGGTGAGCTTGAGATTTATTTGCAGAGATTGTAAATGTGTGTCAACCTTGGTAACTGCAGGTGAAGATGGAAAGTTTGAGTACAAGAAGGGATCCGTGTACAGTTATCATTACATCGTCAACAGCACGGCCTTGGTTTTGGGGGGTCCTCCAACTCAATCCGCTCTGCATTTGTCTGCCAAAGTCAGCCTTAGATTCGTCACAGCGTGTGATGTCATTCTATTTGTGAGTCTATTTCCAAAACCTTATCATCAGCTAGAGCCCAAATACCCAGCCGGACACCTTTCAGCTGTCACTTGTCTTGTCCCCTATATAAAGTTGATGGACCTCTGTCTGTGTAGCCCGTATTATTATCACTACAACACGTAACGTGTGTCGTAGACTCATCATCTCTCTCCATTGTATCCAAAATAAGATTTCCCCAACAAAAGTCCCATTTAGTCAATGTCACATCAATGTTCAACTTTGTTCCATTCAGTTTAGAACGCTTTTTTCAATTGTTTCAATTTGATTATGTTCGAGCTCAATGTATTTGCATTTTAGATAAAAAACGTGTCCATACTCCAATCTCATTCAAAAGATTCCAGTCCTCCAACTTTCACCAGCCCTACAAATCGTCTCACATTTATTAATTCCCTGGAAGAGCATCCTTTGAGGTGAGCAGCGTTTGTTGCTTCCACTTTATTTCTCAAGTGGATGAATAACATTTTAGATTTTCGTATGCGGATGGATTGGTAGAGGAGATATGTCCTACGCCGGCTGACTCCGACTGGGCCCTCAACATCAAAAGGGGCTTTCTCTCCGCCTTCCAGAATACAATGAGGAGATTAGACCTGGAGCATAGCGACCAAGAGGTCACCATCTTAATCCCCTCATAATTATCATCCTCCATAACTTACGTAATGGAGGCTTAAAGTCACAAAACGGATGCTAAGAGAGCCATTACGTAAATTATGAACGATCTTCAACTTTTATTTACTAATTCCATGTTTATCCAAAGTCTTAAGTATTTAGTAGTCAAGGGAATTTATAATCCTATGCATTGCATGACCTTAATTAGCATTCTAAGGTTCTTTCAAGGCCTTGGTGAAAGTGTTTTGCTTTTTAAAACTTTCTTTTTCAACTTGTGCAAATATATAGGACGATGTTCACGGTCACTGTAAAGTTCAGTATTCTCTTGGAACGGCAACTTCCAGTGCACTCACAATTGGGAAATCAAAAGATCTCAATTCTTGTGGGGATAGATTTGGGACACTTTCCTCCATAAGGGGGACACCCTATAACTTTGGATCGGTATAATTCCTACGAAATATGTGTTAATATGACCAATGTGTAATTACGCACATTCAACATCAACAGTTCCACAAATCCATGCCGTTCATGGATTCTTCCTCTCATTGTGAACAAACTGTGGATAGGAATCTCGTGTCTGGAGTCAGTTGTAGAGAATTCCATGACCAACGAACCCTTGCCCCGGGGGCTGCAGGGGCCCAAATCAAAATTCTGCAAACCATGGAACTTGTCAGCGTCTACCAGCCAACAACAGCCAATGCAAACGAAACAGTTGGAGAGTCAGACTTCTCCTCCCCCTTTGGCGAGGAGGATGAAGAGGAGGAAAATGAGGACGAAGACGAGGAAGGTGAAGAGGGGAAAAAGAGACAAAAATTGAAGATGGAAGATGAGATGGGAAATGCTCCATGGACAATTATTAGAGAAGCCGATGATTACATTTCCACTTTAATTAGTGGCAGTTCCCCCGAGGAAGAAATCATTGCTAGGAGAGAAAGTCTCCGTTTTAAACATGATTACAGTCTAGGAGGCGAACAGGCCACCACTGATTACAATATTGCTAAAAAAGCTCTTCAAAACTTTTGTACTTCAATCAAAGTAAGTGTGAGGGACCATTCATTAATTACAAGTCTTATATACTATTATTATGGGCTAATGTTCACTAGAGTTATAGTGTTACATGTTTACAAGTTTTGATGGATATCTCAAAAAAACAAAATGTCACTACGAATGTACATTTAAATTGATGGCTTTAAACAGGAGGAGGTTGTTGGGGGGTCTGGAGAATATTTTGAATCTTTGATCTACATTCTTCGAGGACTTTCTCCCTCTGACATGATGAGTTTGTCAAAAGATGCCACACAAATTTGTCAGGGTGACAGGTAAGTTTAAGTGTCAAGTTTATTTTTCTTTGGCAAACAGAGAGTAAAAGTGAGATTGAAAGAAATTCTACTTGTGTCCTTCTCTACTTGAGATCATTCATGGATTTAGTTGCATATTTTTCACTAAACATCTCTGATTTAAAAAAAAGTTATTTATGTAAGATACCCTTATTTTTAAGGGAAACATTTGAGGATGTTTTGGAAGCCGTTGGGACCTCGGCCTCTGTGGCTGTGATGAGAGAACGGATTTTGAAAAGTGATGCATCTTCTGGAAGAATAAAATCTTGGATAAATTCCCTAAATTTCATAGCCAAACCAGATCTTTCTCTGTTGACTGAGGCTGTGTCTATACTCAGGGCAAGGGATAATTACCCAAACATTTTACTCTCCTTTTCAAACATGGCCCACGCTTTCTGTCAACACAAACAAGTGGATGTTTGCTCAAAACACCAACCAGTGCTAATGCTAGCAAAATTATATGAAAAGTACTTTGCGGCTACGGGTTGTTTGACGAGAAAACGGAAAGATTTGGATCAGGTTGATTGCAATTTTATTATTAATAAAAGCTCTAGGCTTTGATGGTTTTATAGTAACATCATTTTTAAAATGTAGGCATTAATGTATCTCAAAGGTTTGGGAAATTTTGGGCTTCCAACAAACGGGACAATTCAAGCAATTACAACATGTTTGGCCAAAAATGAAAATAGTGCAGTTAAAGTTGCAGCAATTGAAGCCATGAGGTATAAAAATGTTAAATGTAGAGTGTTTACACTCAAAAATTTTCCATACATGATAGACGAATGCCTTGTGGCTATGAAGGAGAATATCCGGAACTGAGATCAGTATTCGAAAATCAACAAGAAGATTCTGAGGTCAGAATTGCGGCTTTTATTTCCATCATGAGATGCCTCAATTATCCTACAGTCCGATGGCTAAAAAAAGTTTTAAATGAGGAAAAAGTTAACCAAGGTTAATTATCACCAGGATATGCTATAAGTAATAATATGAATCATCTTTTTTTACTATTTCAACTTTGCAGTTGGCTCATTTGTCTGGTCATATTTAACAAATCTACAAAAGACATCTCTTCCAAGCAAAGGAGAGCTCCAAGGACTTTTATCAGATGAGGAACTGACAACTAAATTTCAACCAGATTTTCGAAAATTTTCCAGAAATTATGAACTTTCCACATTTCAAAGGGAGCTGAATCTGGGTGAGTTAAACGATAATAAGTTGGCTTGTGAAAGTTGCTTTCACCAAAAAGAATGGCACTCCACTTTTTGAGATCTCTTAATTCAACCAGCTCTTTGATGGAACAAGTTTGAGTACCTAAAATCCTAAAGAAAATCTTACTATTTATTTGTTTATTTATGCATTTTCCCCTTTGTTGCTAATTTTAGGCGTTGGGCTGGATGGAAACTTGATTTTCTCACAAAATTCTTATCTTCCTCGTTCCCTCTCCGCTAATTTGACGGTTGATCTCTTTGGAGAGTCTTTAAATATTTTTGAGGTAGACTCATATCAAACATGTTTAAAAGGAAAAATTAAAAACTGTATCTCATCTCAAAGACAACAATGAGAATAGAGAATTTCGAAAAGTATCTGGAATCAATGCTAATCCCCAATACAAACAGCAAAGAGGGAAAGAAAGGTCCGAAGAGGAGAGGAAGACGAGCGGCACTAAATAAAAAGAAAATGAGATCGTTAGCAATTGAATATGGGGCAATGAAACGGCACAATTCTGATCCCACTGTAAGTCAAAAGAAACATTCACATGAAAAAATGAAACAAAAAATAGTTTCCCATCCACAGACCTCACTTTCCTTTCGTAGCTTTGGTAAGGAAATATACTTTGGACGCTTTGTTGGTCTGCAAGAGCAAAAGGAAGCAATCTCAGGCCTTAAATCCTGGCCATTTCTAAATTCAGAGGTAAATTTACAAAAAAAAATAGTTAAAAGCCATGGCCATCAAATAATTGAGCGTTATGCAATAAAAGTATGGCACACATGTGAAATAAGCTTAAAATTGTAGCCTTGCAGTTTACGAGGGAATGCATGGTGGGTTGTGGTAAATTATGATGTTTGGCTTTTGGGAAATGTTTCAGTTTAGGATGCCATAATTTATATGTGTGGTGTGTGGGGTGAAGTTGTGTGTGTGTCGAGCTATTGATGTGATATGAGATGAAATGATATCTATAATAAATTTGACTATTCCTTCATAAATAATAGGATACAAATTGGGGAAAGTCTTCGTTGCTGGTGGACTCCTCATATATCATTCCTACAGGAGTTGGATTTCCACTAAATCTTAGTGCTCAGGCATCCACAATTTTTAGGATGGAGAGTCAAAGTCTCATCGATTCCAACTTTTCCGGATTCAAACTCAAAGGGAAATTTATTCCGAGGTAGGAGAATGATCTTAAAACTTTTAAACTTTGAATCTAAGGTGCATTTCAATACATTTTCACATTTTTCTCCCCGGATCATCCACACTCTGTCCAAGCTCTTGAAAGCTAAAATAGTAAAGCTTCAAGCTTCCAGCCCCAACTTGTGCATGCTGAGGGCTAACCCACTAAAAATTCCGATTATTCATTCATATTCAAATAAAATAAAATAAAGGTACAAGTGTTAACTTTGTTCCTTTATAGTGCCCTGCTGTCCGTTGTGGGAAGCATGAGTTTGAGTGCTTCCGACATTCACACCGGACTCAAGATAAAAGCTCACCTGAGATCTTCAACTGCTCTAACAGCCACCTTTCATCTCGAGCAACCAAATTTAATAGATGTTGAGTTTGGACTGCCAAAAAGCCAATTGGAGCTACTGGAATATAAGTATGCAATGCACTCCCCTGAATTTTATTTTCATCTACCAAGAAACTAAAAACTAACTTTCTATATGCTTTAACTAACAAAGTGTTTTCAACCCTTGTATGACTTTTAAAATATGTACAGGTCTGAGCTAATGTTTATGGAGGGGGATGAATTCCGTCCTGTGGCATCTTCTTCTTCGGCTCCAGGGTCCATTTGTTTAGGTGGTAGCAATTATTTTTTGGGGGGGTTGAAGGTCTGTTCTTCGGGGGGGATTGGGGATCCTTTGGCCGGACGTTCAGAGTTCAGTCTCACTCTCTACAAGACTAATCCCTCGCTACTTAAGACCCGATTTCACTACGTATGGAATAACAATCAGGTTTGGCCATGTCCTACTTTTTAAAGACAAATCTTACACGGATTTTACCACAATCTATCAGGCTTACGGCTTGATTAGTGTGATGAATCGTTTCAAACTTGGAAGCTGACATTTTGAGCTGCACCACACCACACCATGAAATCAGATAGGGAACAGAGTCTTGGTAATTTTTCTCCATGACTTTTAGAGATTCCTTCCCTTTTGCTAAATTTCATTTTCCTTCCCTGAAACTTCATTTCATTGGCACGAGAGACATGACAGGGAGACATGGCATGAACATGAGACACCGGTTACACTTCTTTTGGTCCACCAGACATCTCTTCCGCCATGTAATGAAGCTTTAGCTGGATATTTCAATAAATTCATGACATATTAAACATGATCTGTCTTTTCCCTCAATCGGCCACTCTTACTTTATGTAAGAGAATGAAAAAATCTGCTGACTTTCCAACTTTTAGCTCTCTATTTGAAAAGGAATGTCCAGAGAGATTGTCTCTTTTTGCAACCAATTTATGAGAAATAAGCTTGAAATTGTGCGTGTGGTGTGAGCTGCCATTTATGAAGCCTTCTTTTC
>JAQIXN010000014.1:0-113382 GCA_034698145.1 Proisotoma minuta | reverse complement strand
GTCACTACCATCTTTCATGCAGCACGATAGTACTTGTATAACAATAACATTTGTTTTTTTTTGCAAATAGTTGATTGCAAATGTTCTTTTGTTGGGGGCAAGTAACGGTTTGGGAATTATAGCATTTTATTTCAATGACAAAAGACAACGGTTGGCGTTTTTGGACACGCGACAATCGTTGGAAGTGAAGGAAGCGATGGATGCAGCCACAAAAGAGCAGAAGCGACTTCTGTTTTCCGTCCTCCCACGACATTTAGCTGACACAATGGCCAAGGATATGGAGTCTGCAGAAACCTCTGGGGGAGGGGGCGGGGGAGCATTTAAAAAGATTTACATGAATCGACATGAGCCGGTCAGCATTTTATTTGCTGGTGAGAATCTCACCGTGAGATTGATGAATGGTCTTAATTCATTTTAATATTTTTAATACAAGTGCTATAATTTCTTGTCAGACATCGTTGGATTTACAGCAATGTCGGCAGCCATTGGCTCTGCGTCTAAACTCGTAGAAATTCTGAATGACCTTTTTACAGCATTCGACACCTTGTCCGATGTATGCATAAAACTATTTACACTATTTATGCATTAAATAGTTGTCAGAACTTGGGTTCATAATAATTAATTTGTAATCTAACAGAAATACAAACAGGTTCGGATTAAAATTTTGGGGGATTGCTACTATTGTAATTACTGCATTAAAAAATAACGAATTAAAATAAAATAACTATCAGAATTTTATGAATGAGCTAGGTATTTGTGGGGCCCCAGAGGATAATCCAGAGCACGCTGCACTCAGCGTTTACATGGGACTCGCAGTCGTGGAAGCCATCAAGTACATGACACTTTTTAATTTAATCCACTAGAAAGACAATGTTTGGTTTGCAGAGTTTTTCAGAAACGAACAAATTCTGACGTTAACATGAGAGTTGGGATTCACACAGGCGCAGTTCTTGCAGGCGTCCTAGGTCAACGCCAATGGCAGTTTGATGTTTATTCTGAAGATGTGGTCATTGCAAATAAAATGGAAAGTAGTGGAGAAAAAGGGTATATCTGCATAGTTTTTGGTCACTATTATTAATTGCTAAAAAACTAAATTTTGCAGCCGTGTCCATATTTCAAACAAAACATTAAGTTTCCTAAAAGGACAATTTGAAGTTGAACCAGGGGAAGGGGATATTCATGAAGAAAAACTCAAACAATGTGGAATCAAAACGTTTTTCATCACAAAAGTCAATGTCCCTGTGAGAATTTAATTAAATGTTATCTTAAACTTTTCGTCTAATATTTTTTTTTAAAGTTCGGAGAAAGTAGTTTGGAACAAGATGGTTCTGGAAACAAGAGAACTGGTCAGGGTCATGATGATACATATGGAGGGCGACTTGAGGCTCACATGGAGCGACAACATGGGTACATTAACAAATTTAATTTTGTATGAGTTATGAATTTAATGAATGTGTATAGAAATTTTATAAAAGAAGCCAACAAGATAACTCTTCAATTTAAAAACAAAGAAAAGGAAGAAGGATACTGCTTAGAAGCTGATCCCAGCAGTGGTCAATCTTTCTTTGGACTGGCTATTGCTGTTGCTGTCACTGCAACCGCCTCGTTCTTCATAATATCATTTAACATGATTAGCTTCACAGTTGCAAGCGCCACAGTGATTGCAATATCTCTGATTGGATCCTGGATTATCACTGGAAGGACAGAAATTTTCAGCAGACTTGGCATTCGCAGTTCTGTGGCCATATTATGCACAATTGCGGTTGCAATTGCAAACTTTTCCTATCTGGTGATATTTTTATTTTCAAATATTGAGATGTATTCATTTACAATTAAGTTTGGGTACTGATTTAGATACCTTGCTTTGAAGCCGGTCAAATCAAGGATAAAAACTCTACAGCTCTTGCAAGTCGTAAGGAAGTGGCAAAAAATTGGGAAAAGTTGGAATGTTATTACCCTGCATATTTTTCTGTATTTATTACACTTTCTCTTTTTGGTCTTACAATCATGTCCAATACGCCAAGTTGGGTGAAAACTGTGGCATCTGCAATCATTCTGGGTTTTGGTATAACAGTGATCAATTTGGATGCTCTGAGTAAAGCTTTTGCTTTCTCAGAAATATTCAGTTTTCCAGATGGTTTCGAGTGAGTTGAAAATGTAGTTTAAGAATATTTAATAATACTTTTTTTTAAATACAGTATTATCCTCGAGTCTGCACATGCAGGAATTTTCTTGCTTTTTGTATTTATCCTTTTATGTCTATTGAATCGTCAGGTATGTTTTTTTGTATTTCTACCCTATTACAGTTGCTTAATGTATTTCTATTTGATTAAATAGTTGGAAATTTCATCGCGTTCACTATTTTTGCAAAAGTACGATGTTGTGCATCTTCAGGAACAAGCTGTGAAACTACGGGAGCGAAATGAAGCGTTGATGTGTAATATCATGCCTCAACATGTTGCAGAGCATTTTCTCGACAAGACTCAAAACCATGATCAACTGTACAGTCATAATTATCACGAAGTTGGCCTTGTTTTTGCCTCGATGCCCAACTTTTCTGGTATCTAACTTGAGCTTGATTAAAAATATTTGTGCCATATCCTAACAATTCAATTGTTCTCTAGACTTTTATTCAGAAGATGCTGTAAACAATCAAGGTCTGGAATGTCTGAGGTTTCTTAATGAAGTCATTTCGGACTATGATTCTGTTAGATATTTTTTTATTTTATATTAGTGCACCAAAGTGATTTTTGTAAAAAAAAAAAAAATTGTTTGCACAAGCAGATTCTGGACTTTCCTCAGTTCAAGGATAAAATTATCAAAATCAAAACTATCGGTTCAACGTATATGGCAGCCAGTGGTCTAAATCCTCATATACAAGTTCAACCGGGCGTTAGCATTCGGGAACGTTGGCGTCATTTGTCCCTTCTTGTTGAATTTGTGTTTGAAATGGAAAATGTCCTCGATCGTATTAACAGAGAAAGTTACAATCAATTCGTGTTAAGAATAGGAATTAATCATGGTCCAGTAACTGCAGGTAAATACATATTAATTGAATCTTTATTATTAATCAAACTGGATCAACAAAATTGTGCGATCTTCAAAAGGTGTGATTGGAGGTAAATTAATAAAATTTTAAGAATAAGAACGTGTAAATGAGTCCTTTCTTTGTAGCTACAAAGCCGGCTTACGATACTTGGGGAAATACTGTAAATGTGGCATCTCGAATGGAGAGCACGGGGAAGGCTGGCAAAATGCAGATCACGGAAGAATGCTACAAGATTTTGCGAATGTACGGATACAAATTTGAGCCCAGAGGATTTGTTGCAGTAAAAGGCAAAGGACAACTCATGACCTACTTTTTGGTTGCAAAAGGAAGCGGAGACTTGTCAGATGAAGAATTGGAAGCATTGGAAAGTCAAGAAGCTACTCTTCCTCCACCGGAAACGTAAAAAATATTAATCTAATAACAATTTAAAATTAAAATTATTAATTTCGTTTATTATTCTAATCAAAAGTTACATAAATCAAAAACAAGTTACATTAAATTATTCTTGGAAAAATATATTTGTTAAATGGGTTTCCGTCAATTTACGCATTTCCTCTATAAAAAATTATTCATTTTGCTTGTAAGAAAGTTAGGAAAACAATGCATTTAGTTTATTTATAATGCACACTTACCATCAATTTCCAAAAGATTAGAATTTTTGTGGTTGAAAATTGCATAAAATTCTCTTTTGTTGGATACTTTTGCAACAATCCAATTATCAGAAACCATTTTTGTAATAATTTCTCCATTTTCATTCATTCTACAAAAAAAAATAATAATTCATCTGCTAGAAATTATTGTTTGAAAACGAACTTGGAGAGATCCAATTTAAGATCAGCCAATAATTTATACGCTTCCAAGTCACATTGATATCCTGGACTCATTTTCTCGGCAAAATTCAAGCTATTAAAATACAGATATTTGACACTGGCTAAGGAATCTGACACATTAGATGACAATATCCCAGAAAATCCAGACGGACTAGAGTTTGCGTTGCCTCTGCTAAATTTCACTAAATCTTTGGCGATTGACGTAAAGTTTAGATTTAGAAAACCTTCAATTTTAGTAATCAACTGCTTATCAAATGGAATGGAAACTATAAAACACAAACAAGTCAAAATTTAATAGTGTGCCAAGTTATAACAATAATATCTAATAGACTTAATTGTACCTGGAATTAACATGGTCAAATATGACTGTTCGGCTTTGTAAATGAGCAGATGAAATCTTTTAAAACTATTTGCGTAACCATTAATAATTGTGTTTGTCGATTTTTCTTCATCATCATCGTCACAATTTGAACTTTTAGATTGGTTTTGATCTGCTGAAGAAACACTTTCACTTTCTATAGACGAATGACCAAGTGAGATGTGGGATTCTCGTTTTAATATCACTCCAAATGTCGATTGCTTATCCGCCCCTGAGAGAAAATGTTGTGACAATAAATCATTGACAAGATAATCGTACAAAAGTTGAATGTGGCTTTGTTCAACTCCACTCCTGAAACAGAAACAATTAAAAATTGCAACTTTTGGAGCCTGATGCATTTGCAATTGATTTATATTCATACCAAATTAGTTTCTCTCTTTGCATTAAAACAATATACTCAATTTGTGGCCAAGTGATGATAAAATTATTGAGAAAACATTGAACTTTGAGGAAAAAGTCCCTTGAAAGTGGGAGAAATTGAAGACCTCGAAAGATATCTGTGACGCCACAATGGTTTGCATCTATTCTTTGCACCCACTGATAAATAAAAATTAACAAAAATTGGTAATAATTTACATAAATTAATTAGTCATTCAGTCATTTTACTTACGGTATCGTAATATTTTTTCAGTCTTGTCGTCAATTCCTGCAAACCACTCTCTTGGGAAATCACTTCAAATTTGTCATTCAGTAGGACAAACTTTTCATAAATTTTTTGAAGAACTGCTCTAAATACTTTGTCCTGCACCTCATCGTCCAGATACTCGGTCAACTCCACACCTTCATTTGACTTTTTTGATATCGTTGGAATTGACAAAATCTACAAATCATCAACATAAGCTTATTTATCTTATCCAAAATATAAGTTTCTTTACCAAAATAAACCAATATCCAGGCTCTGGTTGGTAATAAATATGTCTGGCTTTTAAGGTGTGTAAGGATTCGCAAGGTACTTCACTGTTGAATGTTCTGAAACGGTAAAAATTGACAGAAAATGAATATTTATTAGCAAATTGCAGTTAATTAATTAATTACTCTGTAAATTTAACTATTGCTTCACAAAGACCAATTTGCTTGAGTTGATTGTCTTGACTTGTATCACTTGGATAAGCATACAAAACTTTCCCCATTTCCTACAATTAAAAGAAAGCAGTTTCTTTAAGTCGACCAATTCGAAACAACCAACTTTTATTTTGCTTACGTTATCAGTGTCATTTCCAAACTTTGAGTTGAATATGTAGAGCTGTCTTATCTGGAGAGGGACGTTGTGGGCGTAATCATTCCCTTCCATTTTTCACAGACTTTCCTTTGCAGTAAATGACACTCTTTGTTGGCTGAACTCAAAATTTGAGTTGTGTTGTGAGCAAAACACTTGAAAGGAGTAAATAAATGGATGGGCAACTCTTTACATGAAAAGCCAAATAAAACTTTCTCCTTCTCAATATTCCCAATCATTTCTTAGAAATATTTATTCAGACATTATAATAATTCCCCGTTTTCGTATAATTATGGAGAAGTTGTGCGTGTTGGGTCAGGAGAAATGAGAACTCTTTGACCTCGTCCTTTGACATGCAAACGGCGGTGGGGGAAAATCTGTAGCCGTTGTCATATGAGACGCCGCACAAGGCAAGACCGTGGACCCCTCTGTGTGGTCCTGACGAAAACATGGCGTCCACAATTCGATGACCACCAAAAGAAACGGGACTAAGAACTCCTGGGAAATTGGACAGTCCCATGCAAAATGAGGGATTGCGAGATATGAGTTCAAGTATCGGAGAACAATAGGAACCCAAAATCGGGAGAAAGCAACTCATCATTAAAGGTCCCGTGGAATTTACAACTTTTTGATAGTTTAGCTGACATTTTTGAATACGTTCTTCAGCATCAATTATTGATATAGGCAAGTTTACGTACCAGGCAGTCCTAAATTAAATATGAAAATTATGTCACATAATCAATTATATAGCCCAATAATTATAGTTATATACATATGATTCCTTAGTTTAAAAGAGTGTCCAGACAATGGCAACGCAATATTAATGGGAATAGACTTTGGTAGCTTTGTGTATCGATTAGACATTACTTCTCGCAACGCTCCCGTTACAATTGCTAAAATTGTTGCAGAAAAGCTGACATTGAAATAATTTTTAATATCTTTTATGACTTGTAGTGGAATTTTTCGACTGCTATCAATTAAAAATGGCCACCGATTTTCGCCCCCTTTTTCAGAAAATTTGAATGGAACTCTCTTCTTTTGCAAGATAGGGAACCAAAAACAGAAAGCCATTTGATATGCAGCTTTGCAGGGAAATGTTGTCCAAAAACGAGTCTTTTTAAATAAGGATATCGAATGCTCTCTTGGCCTGGGGACTGGAATTGAAGAACAGTCGCAAAGTTTTGTGGTTATAAGATGCAGGATGGAAAACCCATCTCCTAATACGTGATTTAAACGGAAGTTTACTGCCGTCCATCTAAATTAACATGCATTCAAGAAATTATACTAGCTAAAGAGGCTTAATAGTTTTGAACATACATTTTGTTAGCGTTGTCCTCATCAAACATCACATTGTGAGCCACAACAATTTCCCACAAAGGATGATTTGGATCCCATTCTTTGATAATCAAGGCTTGCTTTATTTCTTCAAGGTCATTTTCGGTAAGATGTCGCCCTTTATCAGGGATTACAGTTACATGATTATCAAGAGAAAACTCTGCATCATCTTCCCAAAAGTAAAATCCCCAACGACTTGTCAATTTCTGGCTCATTTCCGGATATCTTAGTTTCCCATCACTTTCGTTATATTCCAGTATATTCTTTTGAATTAAATCTTTGAGATGTGACACGTCCAAAGATCCTTCAACAATTAGGCAAATTAGTAGATTCCCAAGAGGTTTTCTCAAATCATCCGAAGCCAACAAACTGCTTCGTGTTGTGAGAATTTTGCCAACATTTGGTGGCTGAATGTACGTAATTAGTCGCCTGAATATGAAAATAGGGAGACTTCCTACAAAAATGAGAGGCACGAGGAGAAAGATGACCACGGCCGTCCCCAAAACCAGCATCCGCTTGAAAAGTTTTACCAGCATTTTAAAATTGAAATGGCTCAAATATAAAGAGAAGTATGGAATATATAGGCACTAGACAAATAATTCGTGGGATTTTTTTCTAATTAATGTTCAATTATAACGTATTACTATTTTTATGATGATATTTTTTTCGTACTCAGCGTCCTTGGCTTTTATTAAGACATTTGAACAAAGGAAAGTGGAGCATGTATTTTGAGAGAAAACTTTGACGAAGGGGTGAGCTTTCATTTTGTGAGGGTACACAACCAAGCTCTGGAAATAGCCGGTAGCAGATGACTCATTCCGCATATCATATCATGAGGGCACTTATTGGCCTACTCTTCATTACTTTAACAGGTATCATAATAAAAATATTTTAATAAACTAATGCATATAACCAAATTGACAATTAGTTTTTATTGAACTTTTTCAGTTCGTGGGGAAGTGAAGTTGTTGTTAAATGGAGGTAGGGATGTTGGAGTGGGTGAGCTTCCTTGGATTGTTGGCGTCTCTTTGGGAGAAGAGGTAATTCTATTTAGATAAAACCAAACGAGATGTTTTATGATTAATTTTGCATGTCCGCACAAGGTGAGGAAGTTAATTTGCGGGGGCTCAATCCTCAGTTCTTTGCACGTTTTGACGGCTGGAAGATGCGTCACAGACTTCAATGCTCAAAACCATACTCATGTTCTACGAGATCCAAATTTGTTTGGGGTCACGGCTGGAGACATCTCAAGAATGGAGGATGAAGATACTCAACAAATCAAAGGGGTTCGGGAAATTTTCCTTCATCCAGAGTTCCAGTAGTAAGACCTTTGAACGTTTTGTTTTAAAAACATTCCCCCTGAATTATGTTAATTTAAACCACAGTGATGGGGGTTATAATAAGGGTTCTGGTGGTTCCGGGATCAAGAAGGGATTTCTAAATGATTTGGCAATTTTGGTATTGGACTCTCCACTTAACTTTACGGAAGGAGTCAAATCCATTTCACTAGACAGTTCTTGTTCTGAAATGTTTGAGCAAAATGTGACCATAGGGGGATGGGGAATTACAGAAAAAAGGCAAAACACAATACCCACAGGAATCGTGCTTAAAAAAGTTACACTACCTTTATATGCACCAACTGACAAGCCAAGTAAAGCCAAAACTGAAAAAGTTGTTAGTATTTCATTCTTAGATTGTTAACTCTTGATACAATATTTTATTAGCATTCAAACGAAAATTTGGATTATGGATGGAACATGAGAATCGAACATTGTCAATGATAGCCACATTTAGTTCGGGAATTGGAAGCAACCAAGGCTTGATGGGCCGCTGTCTGGGGGACACGGGGGGAGCAGTTGTCGTCGTTTCCGGTCCGGAGTCCAGTCTCCAGTGTGGCGTCATAAGTTTTGGGGTTTGGTGTGATCGATATTTGCCAAATGCCCAATTTATCCTGCTAAACGAGGACCAAGTGGATTGGATTATGGGAGTTGTAGACCCAAAATTTTGGACTTGGGTCATAATCTTTGTGGCCTTGCTTCTAGCCATTTTAGCTACAGTATCAGCTATTTATTTGCGGAGAAAACGACGACGGTTTTACTAATTTGGATTTTAGTATTATGCAATGCACAACTAGCTTTTTTTGTAGTACCCATCGGTAAAAGAAATTGTTTTATCTTGTAATACAATTCTTACATTTTGTCAAGACTTTAGTAAATGAAATGAACTGTTTTTAATAAAATTAAGTAAACCAGTCAATTTATTTATAATGGAATTGATGGAAAACCTTTCCACGTCATTTCATAGTTATTATAAATTACGTATAATATTTATTCAAAACTGTGTCTTGTTCTAGATAAAGCTACTTATGCAAGTTGTTTTCCAATGTAAAACGATATGTAAAATACAACTTTTGTACTTTTGGCATGTAAAATGTAAATAATCATGTAATTGAATTGAAATTACATACATACTTTACAACTCTGAAAAGTCATGAGACAAGTTTTTCCTTTGACTCGTGCTCTCTCATCTCCAGCCTTCATTTCTCCATTTCCTCTTACTTTCAACAAGAGCAAACAACAATAGTTCGTGTATTCCTCCTTTTCTAAAGAGCTTATAATATATTTATTCACTGAACTCTACTCTTCCATGTCCATCCCACAAGGATTATTGTGGATTACAACAACAACTGCGGATCCTTGCTGAACTTGATTTTCTTGAGGTTCTTGTGATTCCTTCGAAATTAAGACATCATCGTCATCGTCTGAGACTCGCATAGATTGGGAGAAAGTTGTTGTTGCTTGAGTCTCAAATCTGCTAAAATCTTCATCCCGATCTTCCATCTTTGTTGGAACTGGAAGTTCTTCCTCTGCTTTGTTGTTGCTATTATTTTTACTTTTCTGCTTTACACCGCAGCACATTAATGGACGAAATACTTCAAAATCTTGACTACAAAGAAAAACAGCGAGAGGATTGACAAGCAAGTAGAGCAACATGGTGATTCGGAGAAAGGTGAGATTTCTGCTGGAACTGCTGTTGTCTTGAGAAGAATTGTTTTGGAACCAGATTGGAAGCTTGTACATTAGATGAACAACTCCGGATGAAGTCCAAATAAAAATCAGAATTATTGAATAGATGAATACAAATCGGACCCGGCATATTTTACTTTGCAGACGCCCTGGTACCTATTTAAAACAACGAAAATAAGAAATTTTAATGTGTCAATAAACAAACAAGTTGTGTACGTTTAATAAGCCACTCGAGCGACTATGTAGTTTATTTGATAAAACGAACAATTAAACATCAAATGAGGATTTCGGATTATGTTGAGAGTAAGAGAAAAGCTGCTTATTTTGATGTCAACATCAGAAAATTCGTACTTGAAATTAAAAAAGTATTTGTATTTGTGCAAGTGATAGCTATTTGTACAATCAAACAAAGCATTAAAACAGAAAAGATATACATTTGATCATGTAAAATTGAACATTGAATTGCATTAAAGGAAAGCTTATGCATGATTTAGATTTAATTTTGTATAAGGGAAATTAATGTTTGTGTGCTCAATGTGTCAAAAACAAATTGGCCGACTTTATTCTCAGTTACTCAAAGTGAAAAGTGACATTTATTTGCTTTGCTGAGAAATGGATTTGTTCATTAGGGAAAATTATTTGCATCAAAGTGGAATAATTTTATTTGTAGTTAAAAATGATATTAACTTACTGAGATAGCACAGAAATACTTAATCTTGGATCGAATGAGATACAACTCTGAAAACAGGGATAATTTCTTTCAGTTATGCACAAATTGAAAAGGTTTTCCCAAGAGAGTTTCAGTCTCAAAAGACTGGAAAGGACACGTACCATAAATTAAGTAGCAAGAGAATACGACATGCAAAAAGAAGTATTTCAATAGCTCATACAACACGTCCCCAAACTTGGAGTTGAAAAGGGGAACCTGCAAAATATAATTCCAGTCCAAATTTACACACAATAAAAAATATGTTTCTTTCAGTTTGCATAAAGTTACCCTTTTGCAAGAGTTGAATGCACCAGAGGTTGGCATTTCTGAAGAAACGGAACGCAAAGATTGAGGGAAAGTTATTCCAAGGGCTATTATCCAAATAAGAATAATGCATTTTAAAATAGTGGCAGTTGACAAATATTGGCATCTTCCGTCGGGTCCTGCTTTGAGGGATCTTATTCGCTCGAAACTTATGCTGAAACAGGACAAGGTTATTACCACTCCTGGAAAATCTGTTAAAAAAAAGAATGAAAGCAAACAAGTTACAGTTTCCTATAGATGTTGCTTAATAAGAATCTTTAATATAGCATATTTATCAAGCTTTGATCCCCGGCACCATGAAATGTCACAGTCAAAAATCAAAGAAAATTACATCAAACTGTCAACAACAGCTCAAATAAAAATCTGGCACAGCCTTATACTAAATAACTTACATTTGGAGAAATTTATGAAGCCACAAAACATCTTGGGTTGAGAAAAGGTTGGAAAATTAGACAACTGAGTGAAAGAATGCATTGCAACTAGGCTTATGCACATGAAAAAGGTGGCGAATGATAAATTTCCAACGAGCAAATCCACGGATCTGTCAACAAGTAGAGTACATGATAATTGGATTTTAACCCCATATTAATTTTCCTCACCTCAATCGTTTCTTCTGGGAAATGAGGTAAATTGAGAGAACGTTAAAAATTGAACTCAAAGTGGAAATCAAGGCCACGGATATGAACTCATTCAAATCACCACCCAGATAACGGTGCAGTCGTTGATGAGGCTGCGAACTGAATGAAATGTTCCTTTCAACTGATTGGACATCCAAATTGTTGAAACTGTCCAAATAATCCATCCCTTATTAAAATAGTTTTTGTCGTCAACAGAGTATAATAGGACAAAAGTAGTTTGGAACAAAAGTCTCAATTTCCCCAGCGTGTTAGAGCATCCGATAAAAACTTGGGCTGAATTGAGAATGAGTTTGTCGGGTGAAAGTCAGTGAGCAACTGGTTGATGCTTTGCTTTCTCCTTTCACACTCTCAACTCAAATAAAGTGGCTCTCACATAAAGCAACCAAAAGAAGCTTTCTCAGCCCGATCAACTCAATGGATAAAATTGCCATCACTATAAATGCCCCCTGGGACTTTCACCCTTTTTCTCAACCAAGTACTCACCAAGTGGATTTGGAAAAATTAATTTATAAGCAGACTCTGCTTAGCAGAGTAAATAAGAATGATGTGAGCTGACATAAGCTGGCATCAAGATGTTTTTCTTTCTCTTTTTGAATCATTTTCTAGGAATACTTAACCACTTATATTGTTCTCGACAGTTTACATAAAAGGAAAGTTTAGTCTTTCATCGTTTTGTTCTGTAAAAAGGTAAAGTCGTGGGAGCTAATATAATTTATGAGACGGAATTTTGGGAATGCTTATAAAACTTTTTGGTCAAGAGGAAATGTAAATTAATTTGGGCATAATTTATTCTTTGTGTACACACAAATCTCAAGTTTTGTTCTTATGAAAGAGAAACTTTTTAAGCATGATTTGGTCTTGGACTTTGAACTCAAGTTGAGAAGATGGCATTTACAAAAAATGTTGTTGGTTGTGCAAAACAAAAGTTTATTAAATAAAAAAGATATTTTCAATCATGACAAATTAGCGAAATAAATACACTCATTCGTAAGTTTAACTTATACAGATATAACCTTAGTTTAAGGATTCAACTTGATTAGTTACTTCAATTTGAGGAGGATGGGATCTGGGCTCAGATGTTGTGGAAGAAGCGTTGGACAATTCTGAAATAAACAATTACATAAATGCTAATTAAAACGATTATAATTGAGTTGTTTACTTACTTCTTATGATTGAGTAATTTTCTCCCAAAGAGTCCAAAGTTTGTCTGTTGAATGCGAACATGAGGAAAATCACAAAGCCTTGCAGACTTATAGAAAATTCCATCAGGGTGAAAAACCACCGAGTCACATTCAATGTAGATTTCACAAAGATAAAGTTCAGCAAAATTGAAGCCCACGTCATTCCCATTACGACAACGAGCTTAAAGAAGAGAGACAATCTGCGTGGACGGAAAAATTAACACTTAATCTCATTATTGCATTCAATTTCAATAACATACGCTCTGCTGTAATTTCTTTGGTCGTTAATTTTCAAAACCTCCTCTTTGCCCTTTAGTCGCATTAGTCCAATGCGAATAACTGTGACGAGGAATAAAGTGGCTGTTAGCAAATGACAGATGCCTTCAAGTACTTCATCGGCAAGCCAGAATTTTGCCTTACAGTTTGAATAGCCATAAGGAGGAGCATGCATTGAGCCATTACTGCATGAGTGATTAATAAACGGATTAATAATTAGATCAATCCACTTGAGTAAATATTGTCCTCTGTCTTCATTTTGGATTTGAGTGATTACCTGAAATATAGGCAGAGACCAACCAAGGTCATAATGAGGGCCATGCCCCAAGCAAGCCCCTGGATCTTTATAAACTCCAGCTTAGACGTCTTTTGTTCTCCTTTGTCAAGTAGCTGGTGGAACATGCTAAATACATCCACGGCAAGCACCACCATTGTTGTAAGTGTGGCATTGTGGAAGAATGTGCTTAAGACGGCTAAACAACCAATGACAAAAATGTGACAGAGCCAACAATCGCATAAATAACTCTGAATGACTTACATGCCGTGAAGCAGATTGTGCCTCTTTGTTGGCCCGCACCTTCATTCGCAACTTTTAAGTTTGCATCTTCGTGGGTTTGGTAATAAATGATGCTGACTAAAAAGAGGTTGCACCAGAGAGCAAAAAAATAGCAAAATTGTGCCCAACTATGAACATTTTGATGGCCTCGAAGTAAAACATATATAATGAGGGTCAAGGCAAGAAAGCCAAGGGATACTTGGGTTAATATGAAGTTAATTGTGTCCACAAGTGTCAGGTTCTGCAAATAAACCTCATCATTAGTCAAAGTTTTGCATGTTGGGAAAGTTGAGACTGTGAATTACTCTCACATCATTTATTGTGGGCAAAAAATCTTCCAGGCAAGCCACCAAAACTACGGCTCCTGAAATTTCTCCACTTTCCCCACTTTCCCCGAGCTCACGATCCACACAAAATCTTCCTTCTGGAATTCTAAACCAGTCCAAAACATCCGAACTTGTCCAAGCAATTCCAGAATTCTTTAAGATTCTGTAGCTGGTTAATGAATACAAAAAATAAATTGAAAATCTCTCTTTGATATGGAATAAAAAGTATTAATATGTAAACTCACTCGAAATGTTGATAACGAATAAGACGAACTGTAGTGCACTGAGGGGTCTTTGAAGGGTCATTTACGTAAAAATGTAATTTGGATGAATCCACTTCTAATTTTGAATAAAAATCATCGTCATCATATATTTCTGGCTTCCAAATCTTGGCTTCCAAACTGGGCATGCAATACACGGTATTGTTCGCAAAGGAAACTATTCAATGAATTGATTTGATACTTTATACATAAATGAAGCTTTTTTAACAAGTAATTGGATTTATGTAGGTGTTCCCTACCGTCGTCCCACAATGCACAGCATTTTGGCAATGAAAGCTTGCTTGGCCCAGGTTTGCATAACCGAACCTCTATTTTGTCCTCGTTTAAGCTGGAACACGAAAATAGACTTAAATTAAGTAACGAAATAATATGTGTGGTGATATTGAATTTACGATTTGAGACAGTAATCTTTTGGGGAATAGAATCCATCTTCATATTTAAGGAAGTAGTCGGGAAAGAAGCCATTGTTTCCTCCTTCCCACACACTTCCAGGTGAAAAGGAAGCCTCCACGGTCTGGTCCTCACAATCAAGGGCCCCGTACCTGAATTGAATGTGCTCACTCTGAGAATACATTGAAGCACAAAAAGTCACATTGTTGACGTCCTTTAAAGGCTCGTCGCAGCACGTGCTCACTGTCACAATTTCATCCTGAGTTTGAGCTAAGGAAATCAAGATTTGGATTCAAAGTTTATTTTGTATGAAAATGACAAGCTTACCTGAAACCGAAACGAGTCCCAGAGAAAACAGGAGCAACTTTAATGAACTCATAATTTATAAAATTTTTGAAATTTGATAATATCACTGATTGTTTATGTACTTGGAATAATCAAACATATTGTTTATAGCTCACGTTGAGTCCATTCAACAACTGGAACTGCGGAGTTAATGATCATGCAAATTCAGAACTTCTCAAGGTATACATAATATCTAATTGGTGAATTGCGAGACAACTGCTAAGCATCTATCAAGAAAAACAACAACTTTTTTGTTCCATTTTTTGTAGCAATTATTAGGACGGGATTTCATAAACTGGCCATCCAACAAATTTGCTTGAAGATTACTATTGCTTTGTTGAGATTACTTCACTTCCCATCAACTTCCGGCCTCAATATGCAGTTCCCATTTGCCTGTCATGTCCAATGAGCCAACAATATGACACGAGATTGCTGATGGAAATTAAGGATGATGATGATGCAGTGTGGCCAATTTGGTTGACCTCTCAACAATTCTTTATCATGAACTTGAGAGCTGACCAAGGCCGTTTCCTTATTTATTCCAATAAATTGACGATTGGCCTACCTGACCATTTTTTTCATTATCGGAACTCGATGAATTATGAAATGACATAAATAAAGGTGTATCTCAAGTACACGCATCTTTCTAAATATTACATCAGGCTGTAAAGTGATTATTTTATTTTAACAATGAATTTGTGCATCCATTCACACCAATTTTGTATTTGTGTGTTTACATGCAACACGTAAAATATTTCCAGCATTGTAATTGTGGTTTAATAGGCTAAAGCTCACAATTTGCATTCAATCACAATTTAAATAGTTATGTGTTAACGAGTATTTTAAAATTTTAAAATGTAATATGGAATATATATGTATGATAAATATTATAACGTATTTTAATATGTTTGAAATACTTTGAAATAAGAAAGAATTCAATAGCTAATGCAGCTATAACGCATTGCTTTTTTTCCTTATTCAGTTTCTACTGGAATATGAATCGCAGGAACATTGGCAGCAGCAGAAGAGCATTGTTGAGGTTCATTGTTGCCCAGATCCGAGAATGTTTTGACCTTTTTAATTCGCAATCCTTTTGTTTTCAAACTCTTTCCGTTGTTTTGGATAACTGAGCTGCTGGTACATGGTTCTTCAGGGTGTGGTCCTAATTCTGAGACGACAGAAGAAATGGCAACAGTTGTAGTCCTTGGGGGTTGAGTATTCATTGGGGAAGAATGAGAATTGTTGGAATGAGTCAAATTGATGTTGTTGCTACTGGAATACGCTGGAGGAGGTTCATAGTTATAGTTCAGATGGTTTTGAGGTCTATTTCCACGTCGTCTGTTGTTTTCAAAATATCTGGAAGAATTGCTGGAACAAAGAGAACTTCCGCTCCCTCCGAATACTTAATAATAAAATAAATCAAATAATCAAATACTTGTATGCGTATGCGAAAAGTTACCTCTTTCCTCAAAATATCTGAGTTGTAGACTGTAGAGATAAAGGATGATGAGGTATGCAAAAGTTGTCACAACTTCAAGAGCCAGTGTTTTAAATTTGTCTGTCGTGTTTGCATTTGGATCTGGGGTCGGAGGGACGTCAACGAGACTCGGATCTCTGGGTCTGTACGCCAAAATTTTGCCAATGAATCCCACCATTTGGAGAAGAAAAAACAACACGCAAGTCCACTTCAAATGAGCCTTGTTTTCCTATTGAACAGTAATAATTATTTAATATTGATTTCTCCTATTATTGATTCAAATTCATTTTATTACTTTATCCACTGCCTTGAAAATCAAGCATCCAAACAAGAGAAAGAGAATTATGAACATGAAATTCTCTCTTTCCATTCTCCCTTCATCCGCCTCAAGTCAAAATTTATGAAATTATGAAAAAACACTAGCAATAATTATTATTATATTGTTCTGCATACCAAAATGATATCCTTGTAATCTGGCTGCGTTCGATTTTCCAGTTTATCCAGATACATGGAAAACAAGAAGACCCCAATGCACTGAAAATAGACGAAATTATTGGGATTTTTTTCAGGGTGCAATTTTTCTTAATAATTGTTTGCTTATCTGTACAATATGGGAAGACGCTCCAAAGTATGCGACGCCTCTGAGCGTGATTCCAAAAACGGTTTTGACCATCATTTTAATCTTTAACTAACTTTCTTGAGCCGTCATTCAAAAGTGGGTTAGAGAAAGCTCAGCAACCAAGAATTGTGCAAGAAATGTGTGAAAATGGGAGAGAGCAGTTGGAGACTGTTGGAGTTGTGGGAAGAAAGTGATATTGATTTTGCGGACGGAAGAGAAAGTTCCCTGCGTCGGTCTTTTCTCATCCTTATCCAGTTATGTATTTACATTTAGTGCAACAAGTCTGTTTAGTTAACAGCTCATCATCTACAACTAAAGTTTTATTGCCGGCACAAGATTTTATCATTGCGTAGTTTGATCTGTCCAAATCTTGCTCTGATTTCATTAAAGAACACTTTTCAATTTACTTCTTTCTCCATTCTACAACGCATAAAACTTTATTTTCATATATAAATTATAGACTTTTTAGTTGAAATTTTTATTTTTATATTAGTATGGGCTAGCATGACAAATTATTTTGGTTTTGGATGAGGAATCGCCATTAAAGCAGCTTGAATTCCTGCCCACGCTTCTTCGGCTGTTGGGACAATTTGATAAGCTGGCAACAAAAATCCGAATAATCCATAATCCCTCAGTTCAAGTGTGTATGCGTACTTGACCCCAACAGCCCCTTTGAACCAATCCATACTTGACCCCGATGCACGATCTGCAAATCACATCAAAGTATTTCCTTTCATTTAGCAGAAGGACACTTAAATTATTATTATAATGTCATCATTACAAAGAGTGTTGCTTGTTGAACCAAATCTGTATCGAGTTCCATGAACAGCTTTTAATGCTTCCACTCCAATTTTCCCAACCCGTTCCTGTTTATTTTTATCAAGTTAGACAAAATCTTCTATATATTAATTGTTTCAAAATATATATATGCTTACCAATTCCTTGTAATCTTCTGGTAATTCTGTTTTATAACCCCAAGGACTAAGCCACTTCTATAAACAAGCACATGAAATTGATGTTTTCTCAAATGAGATTATTAAATTATTATTGCCAACCTGTCCAAATGAATGAAGACTGAAATATGCAAGCCAGTCAATATTTGTATTTTCTTCAATAAAATCCCGAATAGCTGCAGATTCGGGTTCTGAAAATTCCTGCGGCCCTGCATAAATAAGGGAGCAGGGCTGTCTGCCACTCCCACGTCCTCCCCAAGAGAATCCAAAATTTCTATTTAAATCCACTCCTCGACATCCCAGCAGACCCAAAAATATATCATTTGCCTTCCTCGTCTTTCTCCACAACCGATTATAATTGCACGAATGAGCTTTTTTTTTTAAAAAAAAAAAAATGTTGTTAATTTTTTTTATATGTATTTGTACGAATTTGAAATTTACCGTAGCCGTCTGGGTTTAAAAGAGGAATAATGTAAAAGTCAAAGCGACTTAAAAGATCATCATATTTTGTCGAGTTGTGAACCAATTCATTGACGATGTAGGTCGCCGACGCCGCAGAAATCCACTCTCTTGCATGAATACCTAAGATTTTGGAAGAATTATAATTAATTCATTACATTTTTTTTAAATCTTGCAATGAAATACCTCCATCAATAAACACGGCACGTTTTCCAGTTCCACCCGTGGAAATTTTAACCATTTTGATTGGCCTTCTTTCAACAGTCAATCCAATTGTTGTAGTGTTTACCGACAAAGTGCTTCGGGTCGAGATCAAATTCGTAATCCATGAAAAAATCTAGATTTCGGATTTTTTTAAATTTTAGAAATTGAGAACCTTCAATAATGACTGAAAAAGCTTACCGTCTCAGGATAATGATATGCATTCCAACTCATCGTCTTTTCTCCTCCTCTAAGTAAATTTGCATATTGTTTTGCTACCAATTTCTCAATATCATCAATCACGATAGAATAGTTCATGGCCAAATTTTGAAAAAAGTTTTTGACGTCACTCTCTTGGTTTTGAGGCACCATCACTGCGATCGTCTCGTCTGTGCTCGGCGGACTCCAAAAATCCAGATCCTGCTCTTCGAAAAGTTCCTGAAGGGCACTGGCTTGCAAATCATTGTCTGCTCGAATATTGTACAGCTTAAATCTACAGGTAATGAGAAAAATGTTTAAAATGGGAACTTTTGATTTTGTGAAATAAATACCCTGTGAATTCTAAACGTTTATCTGGCCCCTCAAACTTAGAATTTCCTTCAACACCGGTAAAAAATCCTAAGATGACATTGACTAAATAATTTAACACTACAAATATTAAAAACCTCGTTTTTAAATCTAGATACATGATGACAAACGTTGACACACGGAAATGAAAAGGAAATGGACAGAAATAACATTCGTTTCCCGTTTTATAAGGAATGGAAAAAGTGCTCTTTGCTTTAACGGGACATCCTTTGACCTAGATCTAAATCATTAAAGGGACATTTGATTTAAATGTTGAGGGTCCTTTGCATTGCATGAGGGCTATAATAAGACTAAACTATTTTTAGACCAACCATTGACCATAAACACACCCAAAAACTTTCCATGAACTTGATCAATGAAATGGAGTCACAATAATAGTCCCGTAACTGCAGTGTCATTAATGTTTAACGATATTGTTACAAATTACAGGCAAATAATAATATAGTCATGTCATAATTGTCATAATTGTTGTGTCAAAATTAAACTGCACCTGATCACTATATAATTTATTACCTGAAAGGTCGCATATTCTCACAATGCACCATGTACTTATTTTATTCTCAGATACAAAGTGTATAGATGCAAAGCTTATTTATTCTGGTCAAAATGAGACTAAATGGCAAAAGTTTGTTTCGCATCGTGTTATGTAATTCACAAGTTTATCATGTTTGCAATCGACCAAGCTTTCGATTATGAGAACTTCTTCTACATAGTGAGACTTTTTTTAGTACCCACGCCACCTTAAACAAGATGGAATATTTTGCAAATTTCCCATTGTTTAAATTCAGTTGCCTAATGGTAATAGTGCTAGATGTTACACATAATGCACATAAACCAAAGAAAATATTTATAGCGTTGAGCAAAATGTGCAAATTTCGGGTTTTGCATCCGAGTTTTTTGTGTCTTGTAGCAGTTTTATTGTTTAAAAGTGTCAAGCTAGAAACATTAAATATTAAAGAATCAAATTTTCGAAACGATTCTTCAGTTACAAAAGTACTTTTAAGTGACATTTTAAAAGATTTTGGTGAATTGTCTCAAGATGGAGAGAAAGAACAATTGGAAGAAGCAGAATCAAAGACTGATCTTAAAAGAACACTTGTTGCATTAAAGAAACACAAAAATTATGAAATTTTAGTTTACGAATATTCGGGTGAAGAAGATTTTGATGAGAATGAGGATGAAGATTCGGAAAAACAACTTCAAGTGTCAACCACAACTCCTCGTTCCCAAAAGACCCCGGCCAATAATAGCTCTAGGAGAAATAGGAAAAAGCAGCAAACCCCAAAAGGTACATTACCATGTTGTATAACAATTTAAGGTTGGGCCTTTGATGTTTTTAAGAATATATTGTGATATTTTTAATAGATGACAAAGCTATTTCAAGCACAACTCAATCAACAATACAAAATGAGACAGCAACTTATGCAAACCAAGAAATAACTTCTTCGACTACTCAGTCCCAATTAACAGCAGAAAGTCAGAAACCGGTAACAAGAAAATATGAGGAAAGAAGAGAAGGGCCAGGGCTTCGGGGAAATATTGCAGTGTCGTTTAAAAAACCAAAAATAATTATTGAAACGTCTTCCGAAGAAATTGGGGATGAAAAAGAAGAACCGGATGAATTTCGTCCGGTTGAATGGGGACAACGAGAAGTGACAAGTGGGTCAATGTTAAACACCGAGGAAAAGAAGGAACCAAAAGTTAAAGATGATAATAAAAATGAAACGATCATGATTGCAAACTTGACCCAAGAAATGACAAATGCTGAGAACAAAACCCAACAAAATCCAAAGGAAGCTCCAGGGGCTGGCAAATTTATGCCTCGACGAAGGCTCACTGTTGAGACCTCTCTAAATGTGTCCTTTCCCGAAGAGTATGAGGATGACGGGGAGGAAGAAGAGAGGGGACCAATTCCATGTGCAGACCCCAGTGGGAAAGAGGGAATTTGTGAAGAGTATTTCAAATGTTCATTTCTGTATGCAACTAAAGCTGGGAAAATAAATCTTCAAGATTATAAATGCAAATTAGGGAACGAAATTGGGATTTGTTGCCCTTTACTTGAAGAGCAAGACATTCATCGAGGTCAACATGGTAAGACTATACAAATAATTAATAGTAAGTGAGCAAAGCCAATAATTACTATGTAGATCAATATAGTGTGAGAAAATTGCAGGTGACAATATGATGAATGGGTTGCATGCATTGCGTGTTATTTAATGATATTTGTTTTATCGATGGCTTCACTTTCATTAACTTTGTTTGTAGGTCGGTCTTTAATGAAAATTAATGAGTTAATGAAGCCATTAAGTCGTCAGATAAGAAATCTCGTCCGTTCGAATGTTAACAACTCTTTTGCATTTGGATCCGACTCCACGGCTCAGCTTGAAGAGATTGAACAAGATTTATTTTTCAGAGGTGGTCAAGTCACAAAAGAAACCCCTGCTTTTAGTCATAATCGGTTTTTTCCTGTGAGAATCCAATTTATATTTGATTCTAAACATGAATGGACTATGTAACTATCTTATATTATGTATTGTTGCTTCTTTTCTAGTCATCCAAAAAAATTCGACAGGTTTCTCAGTTTGGATTTGAGCTTCTACAAACGACAAATGATTTGTCTGAAAGGTTAGACTAGTGAACGGATTTTTTTGTTTTGAAAACACATTTTTCAATAATATAAAAATACAGATTAGAATTAACAAACGAAGTTGGAGGTTTAGGACTGAAAACTTTTAAATCCTCAAATACTCGAGTGATCAACGACCGATGCCCAAGACTCGCTCCCTGTGGAATTAACAAGTACAGACTTCCGGATGGATCCTGCAACAATTTACGTAGACCTAAAATGGGACAAGCGTTGACACCCTTGTCTAGAGTTCTCGAACCCGCATATGGAGATGGTTGAAACTATTATTAATTTCATTGTCCATTGCATATGTACTTACATACTCTAATTTTTAGGTCGATGGGAGCCAAGAATATCTGTTGATGGGTCAGTTATTGTTTGTTACTTATTCTGTTAAGAAATTGGCATAACTTATGGTTGTTGCAGTTTCCTTCTTCCAAGTGCAAGACTTCTCAGTCAACGCATCATCAAGGACAGAGACAACCCGGATAGCAAATACAGTCTTATGGTTATGCAGTTTGGGGTAACTTGCAATTATATAGGAATTTGGGACTTTGACAAGCTCATCACTTTATTTTTTCGCAGCAATTTATTGACCATGATATTTCTTCAGTGCCCATCTTTACCTTTGAAAACGGTACAGGGATATCTTGCTGTAGAAGTGGACAATTTCTTCCACCTCAGGACAGACATCCAGTACATTTATAATACTCTTGAAACCCATTTACAAATTATAAATTACAAAATATATATATATTTGTACTCTTATAGAACTGTATGCCAGTTGAAATTCCTTTAGATGATCCTTTTTATAGTCAATTTGGACAACAGCGTTGTATGAATTTTGTCCGCTCCCGTATAGGTATAATGTTTAAGTCTATTGAATTTTGTTTCCTTATAATCCTCAATTTATGAATTATAAATAGCCCCTCGAATTGATTGTTCGTTGGGATATGCCGACCAGATGAATGCAGTCACTCACTGGCTAGATCTGTCAAATGTTTATGGAAGCAGCAGAAACGAAATGAGAGATCTTCGATTGTTTCAAGGAGGATTGTTACACTTTTCAGAGCTTGCAGATAAAAGACAACTTTTGCCTCTTAAAAGGACTTCGAATGGTGAAGTGGACTATCGAGCAGGAGATGATCGTGTTAATGAAATGCAAGGTACATAATTGGGTTTAATTATTAACCGGGGCAGATTGATACTAAATGACTTTTATATTGTAAAATGGACAAAGGTTTGATGGTAATGCACTTGATCTGGTTAAGAGAACACAATCGAGTGGCTTTGGAACTACAATCAATAAATCCGTATTGGAATGACGAACAATTGTTCCAAGAAGCAAGAAGAATTGTTATTTCTGAATACCAGCACATTATTTATAACGAATGGCTGCCAATAATTGTTGGACGTCAATACATGCAATCCTACGACATTTTGCCTCAAAGTCGTAAAACATATTTTAGAGGTTACGACCCAGAAATAGACGCCTCTATTGAAAGTTCCTTTAGCTCGGCTGCATTTCGAATGGGACATAGTTTAGTTCAGGGATTAGTTCGCTTAATAAATGAATTTGGACAGGCGAATGAAGCGGTGGCTATCAGCAATCATGCTGACAATGCGGTGAGATCATTATTCCTATTTATGTAATAGTATTTCAGTTAATTTATTATTATTATTAATTTTCGGCAAAGTTGAGAACAAGGGCTCCTAATCAAGTAGATAAATGGATCAGAGGATTAGCACAACAACCAATTCAAAGCTTCGACAACTTTGTTAGTCAACACGTGAGTCAATATTATTTATAACAAATTGTTATATTACAGTCAATTTGCGTCAGTTAGTTAGTAATAATAATTGTATTTTTTTATTTGAAAAAAAAAAATGCTTGCAGCTCAACGGAAGATTATTCCAGGCACGCGGTGGATTTTTTGGGATGGATCTCAGTGCTCTGAATATTCAAAGATCAAGAGACCATGGAGTTCCAGGCTACAATGCCTTCAGAGAATTATGTCAAACGGGGAAACGAGCAAGAACTTTTGATGATTTTAAAGATTGGATTCCACCAGAAATTGTAAACGAGATGCAAAATCTTTATGGTCATCCGGATGATGTGGATTTGTGGATCGGTGGAATCTCAGAGACGCCTTTGGTTGGGGCTTTGGTCGGACCAACATTTACATGCTTAATCGGAGATCAATTTGCAAGAACAAAGAAAGGAGACCGTTATTTTTATGATGTTGGAGATCAAACACATTCATTTTCACCTGGTAATGATTAATTGCTTATTATTGGCATTTTATACAAACATCTCTCAAATTCAATGCTATTTAACAACAGAACAACTTCAAGAGCTTCGGAAGGCGAGTATGGCTCGTATTTTGTGCGACAATGGAGATGAACTGGAAGCAATGCAACCTTCTGTATTTCTTCAGTCTGATTTCGATTTGTAAGCCAGCAAAATTGTCTAATATTTAATATAATATTATTTAATGTTTGATTTTTTACAGTAATTCACTTGTGGACTGCAAAAGTAGAAGAATACCAAGAGTTAATTTAAAATTATGGGAAAATGAACCTACTCCCTAGTTAAATATATTGACAAATGCAAACTCTCGTAACTTATTTGATTCTCATCAATTCCACATATAATATAGTGACGTTTTTTGGTATTCTAAAGTTTATATAACAGTTTATATATTTAAAGCTTATTAACAGCTATTGCAGAGGCAGACTTTTTTTTACTAAAAACATTTATGTAGCAATAATTACGAGTGTCATGCCAAATGAGACGTGGCAAGTTCATTGTCAAAATAATGTATTCGGGAGTCACTCCATGCTTTTACCTGTATGTTTTCTCTCACACAAATTATGCGCATATTAATTAATTTCCTGGATATTTAACACTTGTGATACTCGTCGGTGGAATGCATAAAAGAATTATTATTGTAGGCAACAAAAAGAGGAACACAATAAACGTATATATAATCCCTTTAATTAAGCTATATCCGACATTTTCCGACGAAATGATGGATTATCCAATACCCAAATTCTTGTTAATTATTATGCACCAATTATTTCAGTCTATTATTCGAATTCAGGGGAAAAGGTTACCTTATTTTTTCTTGCATAAAATTCCATCAAAATGGGGATAAGTTTAAATGAGACTGTGCTAGTTTTGGTAAATCAAATAACTGCTTACGGTTGTAAACAATTTCATAAATTCGATTGATACTATCATTTTGATAGGTTGTTTTGTTCGGGATTTTCGGGTCTACAATTATTGGATCTAACGCAGACCTATCCATCGGGATATTCGAGTTTGACAATTCATCTTGCACCAATGAAGCACCGTTTGCTGATCCTGAAAATATGTATACATCACGCTAGTAATCATTTATAAACTCAGAAAATGATAATTGATATTGCTTCAGATCCAACTACTATCAGTGCTTTATGCTAGAACCCGATGTTTGGTATATAGAATTGTTTACCTGCCCCCCTGGAGGCGTTTACGAGGCGTCAAGTGGCTCTTGTATAGAAGATGTTACAGGTATACATACATATTTTCAAAGTGCTTTACTTTTAATAATTAATCTATAAACAAATCATATCTTTAAAGAAACTTCGACAACTGAAGCATCGACAACAGAAGCCCCTACGACAACTGAGACTACTTCAGAAGCAACGACGGAAGTTCAAACTACCCAACCAACGGTTGCCACAACTCCTTCAAGATACCAATGCACAACAGCAGGGATATTTCCAGATCCTGAAGACATGACAAAGTATTATCGGTGTTTAACAATTAATGGACAATTTTATTCCTATATTCATACCTGTCCAACACCCTCTTGTTTTAATCCATCATCACAATTGTGTACCACAACAACGAGTTGCTCTTCTTCTGCAACAACCTCTGCATCCACTCTTGTGACTACAACCACGTCCAACACTCTGCCCCCGACTCCTTTGCCTTGCAGTAGCTCGGGAAATTTTCCTCTTGGAAGTTGTTCAAATACATATTACAAATGTGTCTTTCTAGGCTCTCAATATATACAGTATATTTTCACCTGTCCACCTGGAAGCTATTTTAATGCCATTACTACTGAGTGCGGGGCTGGTCCTTGTCCTCCCCAAGAGGTAACTACAGAGGCTGCCACTACAATTCTTACCACAGAAGCTGTCACTGCGACTGAGATTTCTACAACGGAAGGAACTACTGGGACAGATGTGTCATCTTCGACAGAAGGATCTACTGGGACAGACATTTCTACGACGGAATTGGCTACTGACACAACGACAGAGCTGATGACAACAACCCTTGGAACAACTCTTGTTCCCACAACAGACCCTCTTCCTACTTGTTCTGCTGAAGGAATTTCTGCTGACCCAACTGATTGCACTAAATATCATAGATGTGTAAATGTAGGAGGCAACTGGGTAATTTACGTTTATCAATGTCCACCAAGTAGCTATTTCTCAGCTTCAATCCCTGGATGTAAACTTGGGACATGTCCAACGGAAGCTACAACAATTGCAGCTACAACAATTGCAGCTACAACAATTGCAACTACTACAATTGCAACAACAATTGGATCGTCTCCATCTGAGGCTACCACTCTTACGATTAATACGGAAGCGTCGACCACTTTGACTCCATTGCCTACAACCATCGCAGCAAATACGACGCCAGGAGCGTTATTATGCATGTCGGCTGGCACTTTCCCAGACCCTTCAAACTGCAATAAATATTTCAAATGCGTTTTGATAAGTGGGACGTATTATCCATATTCATACACTTGCCCCACGGGCTCTCATTTTGATTTGACTTCTAAGATGTGCACTCAAGGTGCTTGCTGAGCGTGTAATTTTCAAATGAAAAATTAATTTTTATTTTCTTCATCTCTCTGCTCATTTTCCTTATAGCATTAATTTATTACGGGGCTGTAAAAATTGTTGTAACTGCGGAGTGTTAAGTGTTTGAGTGTCTCTTTGAGAGAGGCAAGTTGAGAATGATAATAAATAAATGAAATCTTAATTCTGAGATGTTATATAAGTGAATAAATAAATGTGACAAAAATAACAAAATACACGGATTATATAAATCAAACTTGTAACTTTATGTAATTTGTTGTTTGTTTACTTATGCAAGCATTTTTCTTTTCTGTAAATTACGAGAATAATAGTGGGCATTATGTACAAAGTTTGCCCAAGACAGGATTTTCAAGTTGAAAATTTCAACTTGCATAAAAGTTGTTCCAAAAATTCCAACCACTAAAGATGAAGTTTTATTTTAGAAGCAACTTGGAGGCATTTTCCATAAAATTTAATTACGGATTTCCTTCCAATACGTGCGTCAACTAATAAATTGGTCAATTAAATGTAACGCTAATGCTACTTAGTAGTAAAAGACTTTAACTTGCAGAAACTGGTGTTCATACAACAAAATTTGACTAAAATAACAATTAAAAGACAAACGAAATAAACGAATGCACACTATGTAAAGACAAAGAGAGAAATCTTTGAGAGTTATTCATAATTCTATAGATGTAACATTGCTTATGCTGTTGCTGGTCCACAAGAAACTAGGATGGAATATTGTAAGGTAAACGACCGAAGATGACAATGCAACCACTATTAAAAAACTTTCGAGATGGTGGACTTGCCTATTTTAACTTTCTTATGATGCGGATTGACATACATGCTAAAAATAGCCTCTATACCCATAAAATATTATAGTCACGCCAAATCTTTAGATTATTAATTGAGACTTTTATTACATGCCGTAATCCCCAAATCAAATCTTCCCCATCCCCAAACTGATAGAAAAAATGGTCCCTTGCACTACCCACTACTACTTATATATATGCACATTATTTGCAGGGTAAATAAGTTCTTTTATTTAACTATTCACCGGTCATTTCTTTGCATTTCTAATTCTTATTATGTTCTGTTCTGGTCGATTTCTCCCTGAAGATCTTTTGGTCAGTTGCAAAGTGAAATTGAATTGGAAAGGTTTGCAAAATTTCGCTCGACAATCATGAGCGAATTTCACGTTCTCTATTCAATAACTTCTTTTTTCATTAAGCTGTATAAATGGATAGAACTAAATTTATTTAAATTATTTTCATCCGGCCTGGAGAAACGTATTCGGGGTTCATACAAAAAAATCGGGGTTGGGTTTTTTGGTTCTGGAATCAAGCAGAAATTAAATGACGTTGATAAAAGCAAAAGGAATAAATGGGACATTGAAGTCCACAACAATGGGTTTTTCACACGGGTAGCAAATCATGCAAGTTTGGGGATGGGAGAGTCTTACATGGACAAATGGTGGGATTGTGAAGATCTTACCGCATTAGCTTGCCGCATTTTCAAAAGCGGAATTTTCCTTGAATATCTCAATCCTTGGAATCGATTTCTAAACTATTTGGAACTCGTATTCTTTAACTTGCAATCAGAAGGCAGAGCTTTTCAAGTTGGAAAACTTCATTATGATATTGGTAAATAAAACTGCTCGCTTTTGTGATGAAAGTATACATACAATTATTAATTTTCAACTCGTGCATATTCAGGGAATGATCTGTTTGAGAGCTTTCTTGATCCATGGATGAATTATAGTTGTGGCTTTTGGACAAATGCAAAAAACTTGAATGAAGCTCAAGTGAACAAAATGGAACTAATTGCTAAAAAACTAAAATTGAAACCTGGAATGAGAGTTTTGGACATCGGATGTGGTTTGTTACAAAAACCCATTTTGTTTTTACTATAATCATGCATTTATTTATCTGTTGATTAATAAAAAATTTCATTGATAGGTTGGGGTGGACTTTGTAAATACCTTGCAGAGAAACATGGCGTAGAATGTGTCGGAATCACCGTTTCTGCCGAAGGGGTGAAATATGCAAATGAAAAGTGCAAAGGACTTCCCGTTGATTTTCGTCTTGTGGACTATCGTGATCTCAATGAGCAATTTGATCGAGTAGTTTCAGTTGGTATGTATCACATAATAATTAATAAAATAGGCAAACTAAAAGTGAAAGTAATGTTTGGAACTTTTGGAAATAGGGATGTTTGAGCACGTCGGCAGGCACAATTATCGGACTTTCTTTGAAGTTGTGCATCGTTGCTTGAAAGATGATGGAATTCTACTTTTGCACACTATTGGAAATAACCACCAAGAAATGCCAGGTAAAAGCCATCAGTAAAAGTTAAAGGATTATTTGGATTAAAAAAATAATACTTTCACCACTATATAATTATTTTATAAAACTATATAGGGATAGAACCTTTCTTTCATGAATACATATTCAGAAATGGCTATCTCCCTTACTACCAGGATATCACGAAATTCACAGATGGTCTGTACGTTCTTGAGGATTGGTGAGATTTTATGCAACTTTTTTTTAGAAATAGTAAATTTCAACAATGGGTTAATTTAAAATTTGCAGGCACAATTTTGGACACGATTATAGCAAAACTTTAATTGCATGGAAAGAGAACTTTGACAAAAACTGGAAAAATATCTCTCACAAATATGGCGACAGATTTTACAGGATGTGGTCCTACTACCTTCAGTTTTCTGCCGGAGGCTTCCAAAGTCGTAAATTCCAGCTTTGGCAGGTGGTGTTATCTAAAAGTGGGGTCGAAGGGGGCTACATTTCTATTCGCTAACAAAATTCATAATTATAAGCAACAAATAAAGAGCCATACTTTCAATAATTCATAAAGCAACTTTCTCCTCGAGTTTGTGGGCAAAGTTGAACAAAAAAAGTCTCGTTTCTTTTATTATCAGCCAACTTAATTTTGTAACAGCGATGAACTCAGTTGAGCAAACAAGTTGAATATAATTCAATGCTTATAAAGTCGTATTTTTCCACTTGATCGCTGTTACAGGGACGATTGTAACAAAATGATTACACGAAATAAGGATTTTTGGAATTATATAATAATAATAAAATAGTTATACAACAAAACCAAGTTCATTGATCAGCTTCTTCAGGTCAAAGTTTCACTCTATCCAGTTTGCTAAAGTAAACTGTATCATATTTAAAAGTGTTGAGTAAACTGCAGAGTACAAATCAATAAACTCTGTTACCTAAACTTTTGTGATTGTTTTACTTTCGTGTGACGCGTTCGTTACTTAACATCACTCACTACTGCTTTCTATTTGCTTAACAATTATTATATAAGCCTTACATAGCTAAAATGCTCCGAGATTACTTTGTAATTGCACATTACATAATTAAGGGCAATGAGATGTTTTATAATGATATGCAACTCCAGCTTGTATTTATCTGCAATTTTTATTATTTAGTTGGATAAATACGTGATTTGCATCGGGTAAATACTTGACCAGGTTAACATTGCAATTAATATTTATATTGGCCAATGGAGATAAAAGCCCGTTTTCACCCTTTGTGATAAATCTCATCAATTCATTGAGTAACAGGTGACAATTTGCTGATATTTATCATTATCTCTGAAATTTTAAATTCTAAATAAATGCGTCAAACGATGGAAAAAAGAAATGTGTTCATTTGTTAACAAGGCTATTGATTTTTTTGACAGTTGATTTCTTGGTCATTCTCAGAGAATTTTGCCTACAATTATTTGCATTTTCCATCCGAATTTTTATGTGCAGTTAGTTGTAAATTTGTTTTGAAACATGTTATTTGATGTGTGTATAATTTCCTCTCCATTATTATCCAGTTCAACTAACTTGATTGATCTAGAGTTCCTAACCTTACCTATGTACATATCTGAAATTTGGTTGCCCATATTTTGGCAACATTCTCTGCATATCTCAAGTTATGCATCTCGGTGGGATTATGTTGTTGCTTGACGTCAGCAAGAGTTAGAAAACTCTATTAAAAATCTGTTTCAATTGTTATTTACAAATGATGCGATACGATGGTCGCCTTTTAAATGAATTCTGTCGAATTATTGACTTGCAGCATTGAACGGGTGAATAATACCCGCTTTTACATGTTAATTTATAATAATTATGTTTGTGATTAACAACTTGCGTCAAACCAAGACTATCAAATAATGAGAATAAACGATCTTAATTTTTACGATAGCTAATACTCCCCATTATTAAAAGTGTGATGATGAACTCTGCAAATCCAAATCCATTTTTTACTTGCTTGTTTTCCCTTGTTTGCAAAATGTCAACGGCATCCTTTTCCATCTACAAAGTGTAACAATGGAGTAGTTTTCCATGACGGGTTCACAAGGTGCATTGTTGCAAAGCCAAAATAAACACGATTTCACAATGCCCCAGTACGCAAACAGTTTTCATAATGAATCATAATGATCTACATATTTATGCATATGTAGCAGATAAAAATGACATGTTTCTCTCTTTGCCTTCTTGACTATTCTTGAGTGACAGCTACTAATTAAAATGACCATGATCTCTGGTTTTAAAAGCCGACATATTTAATGAGAAATTTACTGACTAATCTCGATCAAAAGCAGAGAGAGAGAGAGAGAGAGAGAGAGACAAATATTTATTTGCAATTTTCCTTGTTTACTAAAATAATCGCTCTACTTATGCCCAATAAACTTATCCAAGTTTGTTGTGATAGATTACATTCAGTAGTATAATGATTCTTTTAGCACTCGATGAATGGCAACAATTTTCCACGAGACAAATCAAACTTTGTTGACTGAAGTAGTTTAAATGTCAAATTAACATGGTCAACCGGATTTTTTCTTGCTAATAAAAAGTGGCACTATTTTTTGCTTCTTTATAATAATTAAGGAACAACAACAGGTTCAATACCACAAAAGTTGAACCTTGATCAGCACGCTTGGTAAATATTGTTGCTGAATTTAAACAAATGAGTGGATAAGGTTCATCGAGAAGAGCTCGTGTTTAAAAACTTGTTATTCTGTACGCATCAAACGGCTTTGTGTTGTGTTGGTAAGTTGCATAGATAAACATCCCAAATCTGCATCTCTCAAGTGTAAACAAGATTTGGCTCCGACCTCTTTCATGTCTTTCGATGTCGAGCTTCTCTTTTCTACTGACAACTTTCACCCGACCACTCATCCAACCCATCATCTCTCTCCCTCCCAATGGATATGGCTAATTGTGGTGCTCGGAGATCAAAATGTATCATACATACGGCTTGATGCCACCTTGGAATATTATTCAAGTATTGAAACTCTGCCAAGTGATGGAATTGAAGCAATGTGTCCGACCATAACTACTGCTGCGTTGGGCTGCAGTTAGTTGCTTATTGTGATGTGAAACGAGTCCTAAGCACAAATTATAAAAGGTTAGGTAACATATATGATGAGGTTACCTAATTTATTTTTTGAATATAAACCATCCCAGCCACTCTTTTAGGTCTCAGTTGCCGTTTGGCTTGGCACCATTTGCAAGAATCCTTCCTCCGCTCCGATTTTTCATATCTTTACACATTCCACCTGCAAAACAAGCAAAATATACCATTATGGGTCTTGGATTGGGTTTGACTGATAAGGAACGGGACTATGGCTTCGAAAAAGTGACCAAGGCAAACAGTCTCATCCAAGTTTTAAAAGAAAGGCTGCCAGAATCATGCAATGTGAGTTTCATCGTCATGTTTAATTTTATTTTGCATATGTCAAAGTCTGATCTTTGATCTTTACATCATCATAATATGCAAGTACTTATATACATATATTTATTTTCATTTTGCAGATTTTTAACATGGCTCAAAACCATCACAAATTCCAAAAAGAAATGACTTTTTACATTTTACAAGTGGAGAGAGATACGCCGAACAACGACCCTTGGATTTTGGCAACCTATAAAAGAGAGGTACTTGTACTTTGATTGACAATTAATTGACGGGACCATGACCCCTCCAGTCTGTTGATGGATGTGTTTTGCGATAGGACTACGGAATCGACATTAATATCTCAGGGCCACGCGACATGTCCAGAAGTGCAGAGTTCAAAGCTGCTCTCATAAATTCCAGAGTGATAGCTTGGGAAGAGCCATTTATATTTGCGGCCACAGACTCTCAGATCTGTCCCCTCGTTCAAGATGCAGTTCTCAAAGCCACAGGAAAGAGTCCATTTTCATGCAAGAACCTCATGTTTTACACAACTCCCCAATGTCATCCGGCCATGAAAGTTACGCAGTTCATGGTGCAAGTTCTACATAATATGCATCCCAGATGAGAATTACATGTATGTATATATGTATCATTCAAATTATGCAGGGAAGGTTCCACAATTGAACTGAAGCCATTGGATGCCACCGGCTCCAAATTTCTTGTTGATAACTGGCCATTCGCCAAGAGTGGGAGTCTCGCCTACGTTCGTAAACTTGTGGAAAGAAATGGATCTTCTGGTGTTTTCATTGATGGGAAATTAGTTGCAGGGGCAGGTAATAATGACATTTGAAACGGAAACTTTTTTTAGCAAACAAATCCATGAAAATTTATTTTGCATAGCATTAAATGGGAGTGGGATGATCACAATGCTGTTTACCATGAAAGAGCATCGCCACAAAGGATATGCTCAATTGTGTATGAACTATTTGGTCCAAGCCCTTTTGAAAGATAACCTCATTCCATGCTGTACCGTGGAAATGACCAATACCGCATCTCTGTCCCTTCAGAAAAAAATCGGCCTTAAAGTCAGCCACGAAGTTAGCTACATTTCAAGAAGTCAGTCATGAGTACAACATATTTATTCATAAATAATAATAATAATAATAATAATAATAATACTTACGATTAGATTAAGTAGCTTCACGTTGTGTGAGTTTAACTGGCGTGTGAGCAATAACTTATTTTAAGATAACTTTTGTGACAAGTGAGTGAGACGCAGTACAATTAATTAAGACAACTCTGTCAACATGTCAATTTTTATCCAAGATTTTTGGCATGCACATTTTACTAGTATTAAACTGGAAGTAAGGCAAACTAAGAATATTAAGCTTGGATTAGCAATTTTTATTTATTAATTTTTGAATATAACAACCGCAATGCAAAATAAATAACAAGTCAATCAATCAATAATAATTCATTTGTTCCAGGGATGTCCAAAAAATTTCCAAATTAATTTGCATTTGCATGCATTTGTAACATGATATAAGCTACTTACTTACATAAAGATATCCAAGTTACATTCATAATGAGAAAGAAATGTAAAAAATTTGCATATTGGCCTAATCCCTTATTAATTCTTTGTCACCCATTTCGCTTCTTCTTGCACACTTCTGTTTGTTTGTATTAACGAAGCTTAATAATTTTCTGGATTAATAAGTGAAAGAAGCTGCTTGAAATATAAAACATTTTGTATGCAAAATCTTTACAGGGGATTAGAAGATGGAGAGATTATCAGTAACAAAAACAAAGAGCATAAGTAAAACAAATAAAAATAAATCAGATCAAGAGCCAAAACAGAAAAAAGATGACAAAGCAAAAGCAAAAGATGACAAAAGTGACAAAACAAATGGGAAACTTAAAGGTGCTAAAGGGAAACAAACAGAAAAATCGGTTGTAACAAATAATGAAATTGCCCAAGCATTTGTACTCCAAACGCAACCAGAAAAGTCAATTTCCCTGCAGCAACCAGATCCAAAAGCGTCAATAAGATCAACTTTGGCACCTGATGAAAAGCTAGTAAAAAGCCGAAGTAAAATTACAAACACCAAAGGCACCAGGAAAAATTCCTCTGTTTCTGTAAAAGAAGCAGTAGCAGACTCTGAGCCTGGAGATATTGCTGCTGATTTGACGGAAGAGTTTTGGGAAGAAGCGTGGACCATTTGTTCTCAGAGATTTTACGAAAGAAAGGCTCCCTTAATTGTGACAATGGAACTAAGAAATGACTGGTTGAGACTGATTGAAATGTCGTGGTTGGAAACAGGAATGCAACGAGAGGAACAACGAGAAGAACGATCATCGGGGACTCCAATTAACGGAATTTTCATAAAGGATAAATCCTTTCCCCCAATGGACATGGATCCTTGGTCGAGAGGAGTTTTAACTGAATTTCCATTAGACCAAATGGACAGTGAAAATCCTTCCGGAATTTTCTATTTGGATGATCACTCAGATAACGATGAAGCTTATGATGGATACAAGTATGGTCATTTTGATCTAATATGTTGTTATATAGAAGTGACCTACACATTCTTTTTAGGCTTCTCGCATTTCAGCCTTCACAAAGTGATACGATAAAGATCAACTCAGAGGAACAAGACTCTTCGCATTTCAATGAGCTGTCCAATGAAGAAGAGACAGAAGAAAAGGTTGAGACCGTATTTCAAGAAAATATCCCACAAGTGGTGAAAGTGAAAACTGAACCTTTCATATTGGAGAAAAGTCAAACGAAAACTAAGGCCAAAACAAAATATGATTCAAAGCAGAAGCAAAACTTCCCAAAAGTTATTGACAGCAAAAAACAATTCAAAAATGGCCCAACAAAATCTAAAAAGAAAGTTATTGATGACAAAGCTCAAAAACTTTCCAAACCCCAAAAGAAATTGGAAGAGAAAGTGAAGCCTAAAAAGAAAAGTAGCAAGATTCCAGTTCCAATAATTGAGAAAAGAGACAGTTTGCACCGTTCGTCTTCGTCGGATATTATTCAAATCCAAGCCCCAGGAAATACGGCTGTTACCTCATCATCAAACAACGAGGAGATGGAAGATTTTCCATTTATTGAAGATTATATTATCCCTTTTGATTTGGAAGTAGAAAGCCAAACTGGCGAAGAACAAGCGACCGAGTCGATATTCATGTCATTAAATAATGAAAAAAACTTCCATACTTTGTTTAGCAGAGGAAAGAGATCGTCCAGTTCCCAAAGCAGTCTTGATGTGGCCGACTATTATAAAATGAGAGGTCTAATCCCTTGGACTCCAAAAGATTGTGGAGCACACAAAGGAAATGGTGTTTTTCGTCTTCCTCGAGAGACCACAAGCGAGGCTTTAAAAGATAGTCGGAAAAAATCTAGCTTTGGCCCAGATGGGGATACATTGAAGAAAGTATGTTAAAAAATTGTGCTAGTTAATAATATATGATGAACTGATATGTCATTGCAGTCTAGCAGGGAAAAGCTCACTGAACTTCCAATCGAGTACTTGGCAGATGTCGAAGAAATGGAAGAAGTAACAGGTAATTAATTATTGGAAATCAAAATACAAATAAAGAGTAACAAATCAAATAAAAACATTCAAGGGGTTTCAGAACAACTGCAAAACAGGAAGCTTTCCGAAATTGATCTAAACATTTCGCCAATAGACATTCAGCAATATAAACTCACGACGAGTGAACAAAGTTTTTATAATTATAAAATGAGCATGCTTCGATCACAATTAATGCGACAACAACAGCTTGAGAAAAAGGAGAAAGTTATTAGATCCAGTAGACAAGCTAAACTTTCTCAAAAACCAGCGGATGATACCAAAGTTGATATAGATGAAATGAATAGGAAATCATTCAAAATATCGCCTTCGGAAGAAATGAGGATTGAAGCAAGTTTAGCAGCAAAAGGAATCAAAATTCCAAAGTTTCAAAGCGAGACAGATAACCATAAAAGAAAAACGATACTTTTAAGACACTCTGTAGAAAGACGAAGTCAGGGTCTCGTTTTATTCCCAGCAAGTGAGGTGAACTGATGGACTTTTTTGTCTAGATAATGAATCTTTCATTTATATTAACTATCTAACTGGTGATAGAATTAATAGATGATAATAAATTGTTTGTATGTGTGTATGTAGCAAATAAACAATTTAAAGATGATCAGGTTTTATGCATTTCAATTGTAAAGTCGAGCGCTAACGACGAGTAATTTGTTTAACTATGCTCGTCTTTAAATACTTATGAGTAAATAGCGAGATTTTAGACCTCTATCTTTGTTTACTGACTTGACGTTGTTCAATGAAACTGTTTTTTTCTGTCGTAAAGTGAACTAATTTCCATGTTGCTTGTATGGAATGGCTAGAGTAAGTAATAATGCATTTTGGGATAATTCCTCATCATGAGTAATACGCACTTGTTCGACGTCCGACTTAAAACTTACTCAAAAGGAAAGATCCGGAAGCAGAACTATAAGTTAGTTGTTATCCTGAAGAGAGAAAATGAAGGAGTTTATTGCAGTAGTCGCATCTTTGCTAATCGTCTCAGTTTCCATAATTGTTACAATTCTTTACTTTGGTGAGCCCAGAATCAAACAAAGAAGTAGAATGGATTACTACTATTTTAACGCAAGCAGTGTCTTCCCCTTATTTTGGCCACAGGTATGCAAAAATTGCAAACAATATTTTCATGGAACTTGCATTAAATAACACTTGTTTTTCAGAAATGTTCACTTGATGACTTGAATTATAGAATCTCAAACAACTAACTAAAGAGGAATAAATAATTAGATTATAAATGTACTCTGTAAATGCAATAGTAATAAAAAATATAGTATGCATTCTAGATTATATTCATCAATTTAAAAATTATTATTATTTTTAAAAACTTGTTTTGTACAACTTGGAATTAATGATGTTATTTCCAGGAAATATTATTCATTCTGAGATAATTACATTCATACCTATCATGGATAATTATAATTAGCTTACACTTTCCCTGAAATAAACAAGATATTTACGATCAATAGCATTAACCACCGCTGTTTGAAATTTTCTTGTAAAGTTTTACGAGCAAAGGTGTGAAGCAAGCAAAGGATTAATTTAATTTACATTTACACTTGATTTTTGAGGTTATACTTGCGCAAAGAATGGACTCTCATACTAAATACAGGCCTCGAATATAAACGAGAGTAGCTCAAAGTTGTTAAAAGCAGTCGTTGGCTCATATTCATTCACAAAAAAAGTAGATGGCTTAGATATTTCCGTTATACAATTTTACGAACCTTTTGAAATTTCCAAGCGGTGGAAATAATTGTGGTTTTGCAAAATGTAATTGCAAACTACAAAGATTGAAAATGGAACTGGACAACAAGGTTTGTAATAAACATCTTAAATTATTTTAAAATTTGCATATATATACAGTTCAGGAGAATTTGATCACTAAACAATATGCAGTTAGACAAAATCTCATTAGGGAAGTTTTCAATAAATGTTTATCCCTTGTTCTCAAATTTCAATGTTAAAATTGAAATAAACATAATTTAAGCAAGCAGCTGCAACTTGAAACGTCATCCAATTTATAGCAGCCTACATAATATTAATTATGCAACACCCAAATATTGTATTACCCTTTACAGTCATACTTGTAGCAAAATCGATAAAATGACGGAACGAATTAAGTAAACTTGATGACAAATGTTTTAACTGGCTTTTGTTTAATTTCAGATTCCATTATGAGTCAAAAATAAAAATAAAATGTTAATCTGAACCCCAACAAAAAATGGAACATGGAAAACGGAACAAGGCACAAAAAGAGCCTGATTCGGTATTTTTCACTGTGTAGATACCTGAATTTTAGGCCTACGATGAAAAAGAATTTATCTATAATTTTCTAGAGGTACATATATACACAGTTTAATGTTCTTATTCCAATGGAAGCTCAAAAAAAATTTTAAAACCCTTTAATCTTGTTTCAGACTTCCATGACGGATGGTATATCGTTTTTGGACTTCTCAATTTCTCAATTTTGATACAGGCTGGGTAAAATGCATGTCAACATTTTAAGCAATTCCAAAGCAAGTGGAAATCTACAACTTTTGTTGTACAAAAAAATCTAGATTATTTAAAAATTATCTATTTGTTGCATTTGTACTAATTTGTTAGTCTTGCATTTTGTTTTGAAAATTAATGTTTCTTGGGATGTATCAATATCTTTGATATTTTTTTGAGTCATTTCAGATTGTACTATTTATTTTAATTTGAAAATCTTGAGGTACTTTCGAGGCGTCATTATATAAATAAATAAATAAATAAATAAATAGATGAAATCAACATCGGAATTCAACTTGGTTTCAAATTTCATAATTTGTCTGTCTCAACCGCATCTCATACAAATCATAAAACTGTTTTCTGTTTTTAGTATTTTTGTCAACTCCATTTGATTAAAGCAACAAAATATCATGACTTTAACAAATTTTGTGGCTGGAGAGGTGAAAGAACTTGGATGAGACTCGCTCTGCTACATAAACAAATGCATGCTCCATTCCAGTCATTAAACTGTAAATTGCACGATGCAATTTTCTGGTTGAACTTAATAATGGGTTATCAGCAAACGTGAACTCTGTTAACATGCGTAAAGGTGTGGATATTTTATCGGTCATTTTACATTGAATTCCGGATTTGGTTATATAAAATGAACCTGAACCTGAGCCAACATTTGCATGAATCATTTTACACTGGGTGGCTTTCGACTATTGTTTAGTTTATGATCTTTTGGACAAGGTTTGTTAACTGTGGCTTATCAGTCAACTAAGAATCACATAATAGCAAAGTGAGGGAGCATCAAGTGAATGACACAATATTACATTGGATGGGATTGTGGATTTGTTGAAGAACGGATATCTCGAGTAACAATGATCAAGCAGTGGAATGGATCAAATGTCCAAGGGAGTGAGTGGGATTCTTATGTCTTTGTCAAACTGGAAGTTAGTTGAATTATTGGGGAAGAGGAAAAAGCATAACGCAGGAAAGATACGCTTCGCAATTTATTATTGGCATCAATTATCTCAACTGCGATAAATAAAATAAATGTCTCATTATTATATTACACAAATGGTTCAAAGCCCACAAAGCCCACAACTTCATTTACATTTGTCCTAACTAATTTTCTATTTGCTAATTTGGAACACGACAAACATTTGCATATTTACTGAAAAAAAGTTGGGTAAACCTTTAATATGGATCAAGTTTTGTTTTGACATTGAAAAATTAAAATAATTGAAATTGCAGGAAGAAGAGCAAAGATGGGGAGTCCTTGGCCTTGTGTTGTGGCCGACACGTCCACGGCCCCTTACATTTCTCCAGTGACCAACAACTTTTACCACCACAATAATCTCATTAATAATAATAACTACTCGGCCTTTGTCTCAATTGGCCAAGACTCTGGATTATTTTGTGAAGAAAGAGTGACATCAAATTCATCCGAGACACATTTAAACAACAATTATGTCGAGCTGAATAGGAATTATGCACATTTGTACGGTCCAAGAATCAATCAGAATTTGAAGAGACAGTTGGCCCAATACATGACCAGAAGTGGATCTTTTGAAAATGGAGAACTTGCAAAGAAAAGACTTCGAGGAAATTGTGTGCTGACAGTGAGAGAAATTCCTTCCTGGAACATTTATTTTCATGACCAGAAGCGTCATTTGGCAGATTTCTCAGGTAATTTGGATTTATATAGAGAGCTGCTGTACTTTATGCAAAATATTTTAGACATCAAAAAAGGGATTTCTCATGATACTTCCATCAACAAGCGTGTATCACTTTGCTTCTATAAAAATGTCATGACCAAACTGAATGTAGATGCTCTAGTTTCCAGCACAAATGAAGCATTTTCAGGACTCTCTGGAGGTTTAAAATATTAGATAGTTAATACATATTTTTTAATTTAAATCTTTTGTCTTCAGTCGACAAGCTTGTACATGATGAAGCTGGCAAAGCTTTGAACGAAGTCTGTGGCAAGCTTCCGCGTTGTGGAGTTGGAAATGTTCAACTGACACAAGGATTTCAGCTCCCATCCAGATGTAAATAATTGTCGTAGTAAACAATTTGTTGACAATTATTAGCTACATTGTTTATTTTTTCTCAGATATAATTCATGTGAATGGGCCTGATTATAGAGATCCCCAATATGAGTTTAATCTTGAGAGGAGCTACGAAAATTGTCTCAATTTGCTCATTCAGCAACAGCTCAGGACAATTGTAAAAAATTTTATTGTTTAACAAGTTTTGCAACGTCAGTTATATTTTTCGTCTCATTTTAGGCATTTCCTTGCATTAGCACGGGGAGAAAGTGCGTCCCTAAGAATGTGGCAGCTCAAGTGGCTTTGAGTACAGTTCGGAGGTTTTTGGAGCAGCACAAAGACAAGGTTTGAAATGCATGACAAATTTCATAAAACTATCATATTGAAAATTATAAATGTTGCTTCCCTAGATTGATCGCATTGTTTTCTGTCTGCACAATAAGAAGGACATCGACATTTATGTCCGTCTCATGCAAATTTACTTTCCCGTTGATTAAATTCTTCATTGTAGATCTGTGAAAGTTTAAAATCATTTTTCTGCATTTTTGTACTGATTTTTATACTTGATGAAATAAAAACAAACAATTTTAACAAAATGGCACTATATATTTATTTCGGTATTTGATAAGGTTATGCAAAACTAGCACAAAAGTTCATTGAGTAATACGATCTGATGGATTAAAATTGATAAATCTTCCGGGTAGCACATGTTTCTCCAAGATAGAGCAGAATTACAAGTGAATGTATCTGCAAAAGAGCAACAGCCTGGAATAGCCCAATCAACTTCCTTCTTCACCAATTTAAATTAGACCAACAAAGTTCATCCATTCAATCCAATCAGCAAAAATGCTTCTTCTTTTTTAACTCCTAGTACATAAATTGCACTCTTTTCAGGAAGGTTAAGAATTGTCAACTTACTTTTCATTCAATCTGTATAGTGTATAAACTCCTATAGAACAAAGGATTGTGCTTAAATTAGCACTGTGAAATAAATTGCATTCGAGACATGCTTTAATTGCCCGAGTTTAATGAACTTTTAATGGTAAATAGAAAAGTAGCAGATGAATCATTGCAAATAACGTCATTTAACTTATTTTTGAGTCCAAAGCTTTTTGTTATAATTAACGTTTGTTTGTTTAATTGAGTTGGCATTGATTCAGGAGTCTGTGAACCCTGAGACATGGGTTAACTAACCTAGCCAAAATATTCGTATTGTCAAATTGTTTTTTTTTGCTAACGCGTAATTCTTTATATGTAGTTCTGTAGTAGAATTCAACTGAGCAATTGAGAGGTCATTTGCATTATTTCGTCACTCCCATTATCAGGCATGGTCATTTAAGGTTCAAGTGTCAATTGTAGCAAACAAATGTCTAGCCTCATTTAAACCCGATTGTTGATATTTTTCAAATATCCAGACAAATCTTGGATTTGGTTACAAAATGGAAATATTCTTGACACCATTTAACATCAAAGGCAATGGAAATCATAGTTCATATTTTAGTCTAATACCGGAACTGAGAAATACATACTTTCGGAATATACATATAGTGTCATATACAATTAGTGATACTTTTGTATCAGCTTACCTCCACATTTACTACTACAACAACTACCACATTAGTAATTAATTAGGTTCTCAATTTATTTTTGGTTTGATTTCATAAAAGAAACTATATTTTTGACTATTTTTATACTATTTTTATACTATTTAACTATTTTTTGACTTTTATACAAGGAGGAAATATTTTGCAAAATCTTGCAAATGCAAATTCTATTTCTATAAAAATTTCTGAACCAAAAGAGTAGGCAACAAACAGATCTTGCAATAAAAAGTAAATTAAATATGTGGAGCAAAAATGGCAAAGTAGGTCTAATGTGTAATTCCATGAACAATTGATTTATAATATTTCCGTGTATTTGATGGTCAAAAGATAATGCTCCATTTTATTGCAGCAGTCAGCATTGGACGCTATTTCATTGTCCATGTTCTTTTTAGGTTGATGGGTAAAATAAATATGCACTTGCATGTTTGCAACAATGACGAGCGTGTTGAATTGAATGAAGAGGACTACGGTACTAGGCTACTCCCACTATTACTATATAGATACCGCAACAATTGTGCATTCATTTAGCCATTTAAAGCAACGGGATGTGTATATTTCAAATGCTGGGCAATAAGTAACAGTTAGGGTAAATGCAGGCGAGCTTAACCTGTTCTCGTTTATGAAAAGTGGGACGAGAAGAAGATACAATAAGCTCTCTCGCTCGATGCCCGTGGGGATTGCGATTCTCACACTTGGCAGCAATATAATACATGCAAAACAAGACTCCACAACACCAACTCCCATCCATGCTAAAACAAGAAGACTGTCTCATTTTTACTCATCATTCAGTTCATCACGAGACAACTTTGCAACAACAACAATTTGAGGAAGTGGAGACTAACCACAACAACATTTTTCCAGAAGCATTAAACCTTTGTAACATAAACAAACATGAAAGTAGTCAAAGTCTTGGAGCCCTTGGCCAGTGATTTCGTTGATTGCAAATGTCTCAAAGACCTCGTCCTATTCCTTGAAGACAGAAAGGTGTTGAAAAATGGGGATCGAAAGAATTTCATTGGACTGAATACAGATTTGGAAATTTTGGAAAGCCTTTTTTCTGTGCTAAAGAAAAAGTAAGTAATTTAATCTTAGATAACAGGAAAATGAAACGAGAGTTTACATGTTGATGGTGTCTGACCTAGAAAAGTTGAGATGCATGTCAATTCACATTTATGATTAAATGTAGTTGTACTTCGCATCATCATAAAATCCAAAAGTCAACTTTACGCACTTTGTTTACAAAAGCAGAGAATTTGACGATGAAGCACATTCCAAAAGTGTGTTAATTTAGTTCTATTATGCAAAGTCTAATCTTGCAATGTCAATGTGAAGGTTAAATTATTACGGAGGAAGTGTGTTACGTTTAATCTCAAAAGTACCAGGAATACATTTTTTTTCCTTGTGATACCGAAATATTTTTCATTCAACAATATGAGTTATGTTTAGCATGTTTACAACTTTTGTATGTGTTTTATCAAGCACGTATAGTTATCATTAAATAAAATTTCTGCCCTAATTATTTGCAGAGATGATGCCGCGTTGAAGGCCGTAGAGGAATTTTTGATGTCCGACGGAAATTATGCAGCACTTCGAATCAAATTTGCAGAGTCTTGGATCAATGAGAAAAATCGGCGAAGAATCGGTATTTTTATTATTTTACGAATTGAGACATTTATAAATATACTTATTGTTATTTTCCGACATTTTTAGTAAAACGGGCGATCGGGGATTCCATGATGTTTTTGTGCAGCGTCCAGCCAGCCTAATCAATGCTTTTTGTTTTTACAACACTCGTCAACTTTTTGTCAAGACTTGATTGTGATTTTGACTTGATTTTGTCAAGACACGAGCTTGGAATACTTAGTATTCCAAGCTCAAAAGTATCTCATTTACATTTTATCAATAATTTCTACCGATAGTTATTTAATACCTATGTATATTATTATTTATTTTCCGAATATTCAACCCCAAGCAAAATACAATTTCTCCAGTGTACTGCTGACTGACAATAATACATGTAAAATATTTTCATGACTTTTATACAATTTTCCCATCATTTTGAAGAAATAAACATAAATTATAATTAAGATAATCAAATTATAATGTGGAAGTAAAGCTATACTGGTTTTTATTTAGAATTGTTTTGGCTACTGAATTTTCAATTTCATTCCGTCGTGACCTAAATCTTTTGTTACTCATGGAAGGGGAAAAGGGTGAGATTTTTCTAACAACTAGCAATAGCCATTTATTTACGTAATATGATGACATGAATGAAAGAGAGAGAATTGTTTTCGTTTCATCATCAAGAATATTTCCATCCAATTTCGCAGAAAAGAGGGGAGATTTTACGACTGCAAAAAATGCCATTATCCCAGGGTCTACCATAAAAACTCCCTTTCTTTTCAGACAAACAAAATCATGAAGGCTTGTTTTTGATTTGTTGTCAAGCAAGTAACGGAAATGCATAAAAGTCCAGCTAAGAACTTTTTTGATACATGAAAAATTTTCGAAAATTTTGAACCTGCTTTCCTGCTCTTATCACGGTAAGCCGGTTTCGATTTTGCAAAACACGGGATTCTAAAACATTTCAATTTGAAATTTTCAATCAGCAGTAATTTAACTTAGCGATGGATTCCGCGTCTTCGTCGACAACTGACAATAAGGGTCCTAGACGCCAGGATTACATTTCCGCTCCAGGATTCGCTCGTGGGAACTTTATGAAGCAAGACATTACAGATTTCGACATTCCCTCAATCACAACAGTTGGCGGAACTAAAAAGCGGAGGATGGCAAGATGTGGGGAGTTAAAGAAGGGGACACTGATATTCGTCACTCTGGCCGCCCTTTGCATCATTGTCTTTTTCGTCATCCCTGTGATTGTCATTTTTGTGGTCTTTGGGAAAGACGCCTGATATTTCTTTGTTCATTTGTCTAAGCATCCCCTAAAAAAGTGAACGCGAAATTTGAGCTAGTCAAACGATTTCTGGCTACTTTGTAAACACGAAACATGTTAAAAAGTTTTTTAATTATAATTATTAAATAAAGCATTTAATTAAAAATGACGGAACGGTGGGTAAGCGATGAGCTGCATAATATTTTGGGGATGAGTGAAAAATATGTGACAGAATTTATAATTGAGCTGGCAAAAAAGAGCACTTCGGAAGACGGTCTCGTCAACGCCATTGAAAAAACGGGCGTAATTGACGTCAACGCCAAAGTGGTCACCTTTGCTAAAGAGCTGTATCACAGGGTAAGGGAAAATATTCAAATATTTACCATACCTCATATTATTGTTATCCAGGTTCCACATGCTGCTCCAAAAATAAATCCTGCAAGAGCAAAGGAACAAGAAGCAGTGGATCAACAAAAGAAAAATCAATCTTATCGTCTTCTCCTGTCCGATGATGAGGATGGGCCCCCTCATCCCCCTCAGGATCAAATGTCCAAATCCGAAAAAACACGGAACAAGAAACATATTAGACAGAGAAGTGGAAAGTGGTCAGATCCAGAAGACGATGATGATGATGACACAGTGGTCAAAACAAGAAAACATCAACCTCATAAAAGGGTCAAAATTGAAAATCCGGAAGAAGAAGACGAGTTTGATAGAATGGAAAGAGAACGAGAAGAAGATATCAAAAGCAGAGATGAATTTGCTAAAAGACTGAAAGAAAAAGACGAAGGAAAAACGCGTAACATTATTACAAAAAATGGTAAATTACTTGAAATCAACAATTATTATATTAATGTATATTTTTTTAATTATTTTCTTTCTACATTGCAGAAAAGAAGGCATTTGAAGAAGCTGCATCTCGGGTGAAACAAGAAGCTTCAAAAAGAGAGGAAATTGTTCCCGACCTTCGGACTAAATCTAGATACAAATATTTAGAAAAGCGTAAAGAAGACCAACTTCATTTATTGGAACAAGATATTGCTGACGATGAAAGACTTTTCAACGAAGACGAGTTGACGGAAAAGGAAAAAGCTGATAGGGCTTATAAAAAGAAGATTTTGAAGCTGGCTAGAGAACACGACAATGCTGGCGATAGTGTTAAAGTCTCCAGGTATATTATGCCTGAGGAACGAAAAGGAAAAGAAGGCTTCCATTATGAAGAAGTTGACGATAGAGAAAGAGTTCCGAATTCCGAGCAAAAGAAATGGGAAGAGGAACAAATGGGATTTGCTCAATATCAGTTTGGTGCAAAGGATGCACGGAACAAAAAGAAAGACAAAGAATATGATATACTTTTGGATGAACAAATTGAATTTATTCAAGCTCTTACTATGAAAGGGAATCAAAAAGAAAAGGTAATGCTAAATTACCTATTTTTAAAATTATTTATTAATAGCTATTATTTTAATTAATAGTTTTATGGATTCGTCAATTTATTTTTTATTGTTAATTTTGTGTTGCAGGGAAAAGAACTTACGGAAACTCAAAAGAAACGGATGACAATTGAGGAGACACAAAAAAGCCTACCCATTTTCCCATTTAAAAAATCTTTGATTGAAGCTGTTCGAGATCATCAGGTGTTAATTATTGAAGGAGAAACAGGGAGTGGGAAAACTACCCAAATCCCTCAATACCTTAAAGAAGCTGGTTTCTGTGATGGTAAATTATATATTAAAAAAAAATGTTGTCAAAAATAATAACATGATATTTACGGTGAGTAGATGGAATGAAAATTGGATGCACACAACCGAGACGAGTAGCAGCTATGAGTGTTGCTGCTCGCGTTGCAGAAGAATTGGGCGTCAAACTAGGAAATGAAGTAGGATATTCTATTCGATTTGAAGACTGCACTTCGGAGCGTACTATAGTAAAATATATGACAGATGGAATGTTGCTCAGAGAATTTTTGGGAGAACCAGATTTGAAGTCCTACAGCTGCATGATTATTGATGAAGCCCACGAAAGAACTCTTCACACTGATGTGCTTTTTGGATTAATTAAGGATATTTCAAGATTTCGGCCTGATTTAAAAGTATTAATTTCTTCTGCGACATTGGATGCGGAGAAATTTTCAAACTTTTTTGACGACGCTCCAATTTTTCGAATTCCAGGTATTTTTACTATTTAAACTTTAAACTTTGTTTCTGAATGCAATATTTGTGTTTATGTTTTTAGGGAGAAGATATCCAGTAGATATTTATTATACCAAAGCGCCAGAGGCTGATTACATTGATGCATGTGTTGTAACAATTCTTCAAATTCACGTAACCCAGCCGTTAGGCGACGTTCTTGTATTTTTAACCGGCCAGGAGGAAATTGAAGCTTGCCATGTATGTTGTGAAATAATTAAAATTATAATCATCAAGCTGATTTAAAAAAATAAACTTGCCTAATTTAATTTTCGTTTAGGAATTGCTCATGGAAAGGTGTAGAAAACTTGGTAATCAAATCAAGGAATTGCTCATTCTTCCAATTTACGCAAATCTTCCGTCGGATATGCAAGCCAAAATATTTGAGCCCACACCTCCGGGTGCCCGTAAAGTCATTCTTGCCACAAATATTGCTGAGACCAGTTTAACAATTGATAACATTATTTACGTGATTGATCCTGGATTTTGCAAAGAGAATAGTTATAATGCTAGGACAGGAATGGAATCTCTTATTGTTGTTCCAATTTCAAAAGTATGCACTATTTATAATAGTATTATTTGAATAATTAAACAATGTTTTATTTTACGTCTTATTATTTTTAGGCTTCAGCAAACCAGCGTGCAGGAAGAGCAGGAAGAATTGCTGCAGGAAAATGTTTCAGATTATACACGGCCTGGGCTTACAAACATGAACTTGAAGATACTCAAAGACCAGAGATTCAACGTGTTAATTTGGGAAATGTAGTTTTGCTGTTAAAATCTCTTGGAATCAATGATTTAATTCATTTTGACTTTTTGGACCCACCACCTCACGAAACATTGGTTCTGGCTTTAGAACAGCTCTATGCTCTTGGTGCCCTAAACCACAAAGGAGAATTGACAAAGTTGGGAAGACGAATGGCTGAATTTCCTGTAGATCCTATGATGGCGAAAATGATTTTGGCTGCAGAAAAGTAAGCTATTGCTACATTTAAAATAAATTCAATTTTCTATAATATTTTTTTAAAAATTATTTTGTTTATTTAATAGATACAAATGTTCTGAAGAAATTTTATCCATATCCGCAATGCTGAGTATCAACAATGCCATTTTTTATCGCCCAAAGGACAAGATTATTCATGCAGACAAAGCAAGAAAGGATTTTTTTGTACCGGGTGGTGATCATTTGACGCTTTTAAACATTTATAACCAATGGCATGAGACGGGATTTTCAGATCAGTGGTGTTTTGAAAATTTTATCCAACACAGGTAAATTGGTTTTGTTTTGCATTTTCTGAGACTTTATCTTTAAAAACTTCTTTTTTTTTTAACTATATAGGTCGATGAAAAGGGCTAGAGATGTTAGAGAACAACTTGAAGGACTCATGCAGAGAGTGGAAATTGAGCTGGTGTCAAACCCATTGGAAACTCAAAATATTAGAAAGGTAATTTTAACCAAACACTAAAAATTTCTTTTGGATTGAAAATAATAATAATTTTTATTTATATATTACAGGCCATTACTGCAGGATACTTTTACCACACTGTAAAATTAAGCGACCACGGGCAGTATAAAACTGTGAAACACAACCAGACTGTGATGATCCATCCAAATTCCAGCCTATTTGATCAGCAGCCTCCACCAAGATGGATCATTTATCATGAACTAGTTTTTACGACAAAAGAATTTATGCGACAAGTTATAGAAATAGAAAATGCATGGCTTCTTGAAGTTGCCCCACATTATTATAAAGCTAAGGACTTGGAAGATTCCAAATTGAAAAAGATGCCTAAAGTAGTTGGAAAATCAAAAGAAGAATTAGTAAGATAGCTTTTAGAATTTTTTAAACATTATTCTGACATTTTTATGTTCTATTATATATGCAATTCAGTAAAATAAACTAAAATTTTGCATTTTCAACTCGAAATCTATTCAATAAAGTCTATGTTTGTAATAGTTTGTATGCATATCATATAGCCACTTTGGTTTACAGCAGCTTCATTGGTGTTGTGTTTTTGCGTGAATGGGGAATTTGAACATTTATTTTCCTTGCGCGTTTACAAGTTTCCAAAATTCCAAATTGGAATTTCCAAACAAAAATTAAAGGTTTTGATTAAAACGGTTTACATTTAAATATTTCAAAATGGCAAAATTTGTCAACGGCAAAGGTGAGTTTATTTTACATTTTTTGCATATTTGCATATATGCAAAATATGAAAATCAAATACAAAGATGCTTACTCTCGATTAATTATTTTTTCAGCAAATTTTGTTACTTCAAGCCCAGTTTCATCTAGCAACTCTGATGACGAGGGGGATTTTGCTGGGGATGAAGAGCAAGAGACGAAACCAGATCCTTTAGAACTTTCATCAACGACAAGACGACGATTTGAGGATATATCGGGTGAATATTATGACGAAAGTGGGGGTGAGCACCAACCTCCAAAAAAACAACATCGCGGAGGAAGAGTCAGGGATCCCATTTGGCAACATTTTCACTTAATTGAAAGTACGAGAGGAGATAATCAAGCAATTTGGCAGTGTAACGACTGCAACTACAGCCTCGCACGACCTCAAGCAGACAGAATGAAAAAACACAAGATTAAATGTATCCCAATACTCCGAGGGGACCGGACCAATGATGAAGACAATGAAGATACGTCTTCAAGTGCGATACCTGAAGCAGACGAGTCTAGGACAAGAACACAAAAGAACAAGACTGAAGTTCCTTCGTCTACGTCTTTTGCTAATATTACGCCCTCACGATTAGGAATTACTCCAAGTAACGCTAATAGTATCACAAAACAGCTTCGACGCATTGCGGACTCATTAGAAGAATCAAACAAATTAAAAAAGCTACAACTCGGCCTAGATCCATACGCCCCTTTTGACGGAGAAAGTCCTCTAAGAAAAACCTAATTATCGAATTTTATTCAATGTTCTTCTTCATCATAGATATTAATAGGATAGTTTAGGCACATATGCCATTCCATTGATTTTATAGGTAAAATAAGTTTTATTGCATTAAATTAATTATCACTAAATTAAAATTGATACCCGTTGAACAACTAGATTCTTTACATGGCTTCATTTACGATGTCGTCCAATCTGTGAAATACGACGCGACGCTTTGTTTTTTCCTGACTACTTGCATCCTTAATCGCTGTCTTGATATTGGCCAAAGTTAAATTACTTCTTGTCCACATAAAAAACCGAGCCGTGGATGGCAATTTCTAAAAAAAAAATCAGTGAATGTAAAAACTTGTAAACTTATATATAAATACTTATATTTGAGGTTTTTACTTTAAATGGGAGCAAAGCTTCCAAATCAATCTCTGGTTTGGTAACATAGAATTCCAATATTGTTTCTATCCATTGGGCGATCCCCCGATCGCTGTCCCCCGTTTTAAAGAAGTAGCAACCTTTCCAAAACGACAGCTCACTCTCAGTCCCCAACTTGTTGATCATTTCTTCAAAATCATGTATGAAAAATTTTTCCAAAAATTCCCTATTTCCAATTGTTTCACGCAAAAGTAGCTTTGCAAGACTGTAGTAAGCTTGATCATTAGTTTCATCTAGTTTAATTGCCTTTTCAATGAAATTTCTGGCTTCGGAAAATTGCCGACTCTTTAGCACATAATGGGGAAAAATTTCAAATACAATAAAAGTAATTCATTATATTAAATAGAATGACGTACCTTGATAAGAAATAGTCCCATTTTATGATTAATTTTACTGGAGGTTGGATTTAAGTTTATTGCTTTGTGCAGCAGAGTTATCGCATATTCTCTATCTTGTCGTGTTATTGGTAACTCGCTCGTAAAGATTTCTGCAAATTTAAAATTTGCTCGCAGAAATGACGGACAGCTAATTGCAATTTGTCTAAATAAATATAAGGTTAAAGTATCAAAAACAGTCCTTCATCATTTATCATTTCCGATCTACTTACTCAGAGTTATCTCTAATGAATGTAACAATGTCGGAATGTTTATCAAACTTGATGCCTGCAAACTCCAAATCTGACGGTGGTCCTTTGCTGGATACAAAATCCGTCAGATATTGACAACTTTCTAAAATGCATCTTGGGTTTTTTGGACTCGATGTAATTGCAGCTTCGATGATTTCCCTTTCTTCGTTTAGATCCGCAAAAGGTGTTTTAGCATCTTCTTCCTTGTTCTCAGATGCTGCCAAACGATTTGATCGTTTAAATTGGTAATAATTGAGATTCCATTCGGTGAAATAAGTATCCAACTGCTGCTGAATCTAAATCAAATAAATTATAAACAATCTTATTTACTTTAAATCATATGGATATATTAAGATTTCTAAAACCTGCATCAACAATTTGTGCTTTTGTTCTATGAGCGTTTCAGGGAATCCTTGTAAAAAGTAGAATTTGATCCAAAACACTGCAGACTTTGCTTCTTGTGTAACTTCTTTGCATCTTGCGAAATTTTCTTTTCTTCCTTCCAATTTTTGGCTGCAGAAGGATTTCAGACCTTCCATTACTTCCCACATTCCCACAGCATTCTCAGTCTTGTCTCCAAATTTCTTTACATATTCTTCCGCATTCGCCAAAATACATCTTGCCTTATCATTTTGACCTGCGTATGAATTTAAGAAGGCCAGACCTCCCAAAACAGCAAAATATTCCAATGGATTGTACTTTGAAACGAAGGAAGAGCCACTTCTCGCATCTTCTGCAAATTCCAACAAAATGTCTAAATCGTTGAAATGAGAAATGTAGATTTTCTTGACTCTTTCAATTTTCTTTTTTTGACTAAGATCATCATCTTCTTCATTATATGGAGGCAGATCTTGAAAAAGTGTGTCTTGGATTTCCGAAAACCATTTTTGGAAACTTTCATGAACAAACTTTTCGCTTCCTTCAATAGACCCCATTTTATTTGATGTATTTATTTAACTCACTAGTTAGCACACAAATAAATCAATAATAATTTTATTCTGTACTATTTGTCTCAACTTTATCTCGTCCACTGACTATTCTATTATTATGACTTTTCTAGTGATTCTGTCAATTGATGATTGATTGCATGAAGTAATAACAACTGTTGAAATTGCTACCGAATGAATGTCATTATTGACAAGTTTATCTGTTTGTGGAATGTTATCTGTTAACTGGCAGCCATGTGGTTAATCGACGGTTGTACGTCATCTTCAATAATTATTATTTCAGTTGGTGACAATTATATTTGCAAATTATAATCCCCAGGATGAATTACTAATTGGCACTAAACTAATAATAGTTAGTGTAAATTATCTCACCTTGCCTCCGTCAGTCGACTCATTTTATCTAATCTTTCCCTGACACTGACATTCAGCACTTTTGCTTCCAAATATTCATTTATGTACCTCGTTGGCTACGAGGGGAATAAATTGTTTGGATAAGAATGCTAAACATTTTGAAAGAAGACATGACACTTTATGCCACATTTGGTGGTTGATGGCATAGGGTTATATAACCAGTACTGAATTTCTACTCCTATGTACTTAATATGAGATGAGAATTAATTTCTAAAAGGTAAATAAACCGTGACGAGATTCACGCCTCTTCCCATAAAGCCTCTTCTCTATAGATCACAGATTAGTCTTTCATCAGCATTAAATTCGCATTATTACATTCTCTGGAATTTTGCCTGACTTAATGAGACGAGATGGAGGATTTATTTATGCACAGTCATCATCAACTTTTATTTCTTACATTTTCCCATAATGGTCAACATTGACAAAGGATAATATAGACAACATTAATATTATTATTAGTACTTAATTTGGCTGTTATTGTAGCTTTCATCCGGATGCCTTTGTCCTGTAAAGCACTTCGACGGCTGAACACGTTTCCACACATGAATACTCGCTCTTTCGGACGCAAACATTTATCGAAGGGTCAAACACCAAGCCGACGGGACATGGCTGATAACAGGGAATCATATTTGTGCATTGGAAAAAAGAGTTGCAATTGCTTGGGTTTGGCAAGTAATGATCTCCAGGTCGGCAGATTATTCTGCAGTGAGGTGGAACGTCTCTGGCTTGTTTTTGAGCAGGCGTTGGATTGCAGATGATCGTTTGGGATGTGGTCAATGGATTTTGAGTTGTTGGAGGTTTGGATGTGGAGGTTGTTGTCTGTTTGGGTGTGGTCAATGGATTTTGAGTTGTTGGAGGTTTGGATGTGGAGGTTGTTGTCTGTTTGGGTGTGGTCAATGGGGTTAGAGTTGTTGGAGGTTTGGATGTGGTTGTCGTCTGTTCTTGGGGTATGGTAGTTCTTGTAGTTGTAGGTCTTTGGGTCCTTTGTGTGGTCGTTCTTCTAGTTGTTGGTCTAGTTGGTCTTCGAGTTGTTGTCCGCTTTTCTTCAGAACCTGAATGTTCATCAGAGTCGGATTCTGATGAACTTGACGAACTTCCTCTTTCATCGCTATTTCCCAATGCTCCCAAAATTACTGCAATATAAAATACCATGTTATAAGCCTATTTCAGCTTTATTAGTTTACCTTCACCATCTTCCTCAGGTTCTAAGATTGCATCCAGGAAATTTTGCTGTTGTGGGTGTGGTTTAGCCCCACAATAACTGAGGGAAATTACCACTAAAATAACTGCAGCAGAAAGCTTCATTTTTTGGTGTATTGAAACTGTGAGAAGGATTGTTCTCAAGTGGACAATCCTTTTTATTTGAGCATTTTGATGCAACTTCCCCTTCTTTCTTATCTCAATGTTATGCTCAACGTTTATCTGTGACAATTCTATAATTACATAAATAATCCATTGTCAAAGCGAACATTTTACGAAACGATCAAAGTTCTCATTGACTCATCCATATATGCAATTACGTCGGTCGGAATCTCCTGACAAATCGTTAAAAACAAAATTCAACAAGTGCATCAAGTGCTGTTGAGGTAGAAGATAAAAGTTGAGAGGGAAGTTGAGACAACCTTATTTTAGGGTGCAGGGATCTTTTTCCCTAGTAGCACATCCGTGTCCCAACTCTGACCAAATCCTGGATTTCAAATGGGAAGGGATCCTATTGTTATGCAAATGAGGGAGGGAGCCGTCTCACTTCCAAAACTTATGCCCTCCTTTGGACCCGTACCAAATCCTCGTTTCAAGGATCTCCAATGTTCCCCTCCCATCTCAAACCTCAATCCTTTCTTTCTCCCTTTTTTATCAACCAAAAGTTTGAGACTCAGCTTCAATTCGTTCGCAACTAAGAATGTCTCTTGAACTTTGGCATTATTTCCAAACATTGGCCTCCTGGGAATTATTGCATGTTGAAAGCTTGAAGTGTTTTAATGTTTAGCAATTCCTAATCGCCAACTCTTCCATCATGGTGAAAAAAAAGCAAAGTCCCGTCCCTCTTTATACCCAAAAGGGCATCTTAAAAATATAAAAAAAAATGTAAATTGCCATAAAATAAAATAATCCCCAGTGTCCGGAACAATTATATTCAAGCTTGCCAAAAATTGGTAGTTTGCATCTTTGCATGCCATAGAAGTCGACGTGGTGTTGCTTCAAAATAGTTCAGAAAGACGTTGACCACATGACCCAGGCGTGAAAATATTTCTGAAATTAAGGCAACAGAGCTACCAAACGTTAGATGTTTGCTCAGCATCAAACGGTTCTCTGCCTTTTTGAAGTTAGACTCTCTTGCTTATGAAAGATAAGCGACCCTCTCCGCAACTCATAAAATAAATATGCGGACAAAACTTTTTGTCGCCTAAAATTTCCACAGCGCATCAAATACGATCTCAATGTTAGATTAAGTAATTTTCATATACAAATGCATCCAAGAATTCAAAATTGAATAATTTTGGGGAATTAAAACGAGCCATTAATTGTTTGTTTTCTTTGTCGACTATTCACTTCATTTCTTTCCTTGATGAAACGTTTTGTGATCAGGCCCGAGCGTTGGTTCGTCGTTTGTGAGTCGTTCGTCTGCGCCATCTGCCGCCTTCGGTTGGGGACTAAAGGCATGCGTCGTTTTTTCCTCCACTTTCCCACTCATTCTTCATTCATCCGTTGCCCAGTTTGCGGTTTGGATTTTTGTCCGTTGCCTCCACAAAATAAATTCATCCTCTTTGGTAAGCAATTCTTTAAATCCCCCTTTTATTGGGCTGAGGGAGTGGTTTTGCAGGTTGACCTTTGCGCCGACGGAAGAAATGGCTCCCAAACCCAAAGGAAAAGGGAAGAAAGCGGCGGTGACCGCGGATGCCTTGGAAAAACAACTCGTCGTTTCGCTCGAAAGACTTCCCACGCCCAAACTAAAAGCAAAGGGAAAGAAGCCAGTGTCTGCTCGTAAGAAAATTTTGCCTTGCTCAATAAAAATATAAATATACAGATTACTACGATCATTTTTTTTGTTTAATTTAGTGAAAGAAGTTTCAAATAAAGAACCGACCCGAAGCAATCCAACAAGGGGATGCAAGACGGACGTCGATTACAAGGACAGTGCTGCTGTCCCACTTCAAAAAGGGCGAGGCCGTTCCAAAAGGGAAGTGGCAGCAAGTGACGCTTCAGGCGAAGGTTAGTACTTTTGGTCTTGTTTTGATTATCAAAATTTTATATCGTTTTATCTGAATCAAATGGGAATTTAATGAAATGTTCTTTATGGATAGAAAGTGAAGAAGAAGAGAAGCCTGCCAAATCAAAAAAGAAGACGGAAGCAAAGAAAGCTGCACGAACTCCCGTGAAAAGTTTGAAAACAACAAAGCGCAAGACGAAAGCTTAATTTGTTCCTTCATACTTCTACATCTACATATATAATGTATGGTGCATTCTTCTTTATCGTCTTGTTGTACTTTGTACTCTATTTTTTTCCAAGTTTCAATGTTTACTTGTTTTCCATTTTAAATTTCAAGAGCTCTGTCAACTTTATTTAACATTGACTGCATTTAAATAAAAAAAAATATATAAAATATTTTAAAAACACGTCTATTTTTATTTTCAAGTGATTTATTGCTAACCATTCAGCAATTTAAAATTAAACAAAGCTTAACTGTTGAGGGTATTTATTATTTTGATGCTACCACCTTCAACCGACTTTAAGCCAATTGTCAGGTTGCTCGTTGCTCTAATAAATAATGCAAATGTTCATTGTTGTTCATTATCCGTCATTGTTGCTCATCGTTTTGGTTGTCTTATTGCTTTGTCATTCAGTTCAATTGTAGATGGTCCAATTTGAGAATGATAAGTAACAATAACATTATAATCCGAATTGGATTGATTGATTGGGCCACTGGCAGCAGATGAACAAATCAATGATATATAAATATGCCACCTAAAAACGTTTAATACCATTCAAAAAATTCGTTATACATCCATTTTGAGACACTTGCTAAAACATTTCCCATCTGTCACAGATTCTTGGTAGATATTCCAAAAATGAAGTAGCAGTTGCAGTTTGCATACAACTATCTATCCATGTTCATGTTAAGCTCGTGGTGATTTGCAAAATGAGGGCAGAAGCGAAATTGAAAAGAAACAAACAATTAATAATTCTTCATGTGCACTCAACTAGCATCTGTTTGGCATTTCTCAGTCTGAAAATATTAAATCTATTTGCTGTCCAAATTATTGCTGCATAATAAAGCTCATCATCATTTTTATTTAACACTCTTTTAGAATAGAGAAACTCGAGATTTGTTTTATTTTGAAAACCGTATTTTGAATGGATGAAGATTCATGCAAGTCTCTCAGAGTTATTGAAAAAACGTGTAGTCCGAAATGTTTGCGTTGCGTCTAAAGGGTAATTAAAATGAAAATGGTTTATTCCTTCCACAATTGATCTCAGTGATGCATGACATTAGTTGTCATTTAAAAATTAGTTTGCTAATTTAAATATGAATTTATTGAGCCTCATGCAGTTATTTGTTGCATGCCATTCATTCATTTGCAGTCGATATGTTTAATTTAAGCGTGCAGAATGAACTAATTAACATTTTGGCATGCACAAGTATGAAAATAGGTTTAAACTGTTTAAAGTAATGACAGTTAAATGTTTCAAAAGGTGACTACAAATTATTATTACCTTATAGACTCATTTGAGTGATACTAAAACGGATTTCCTGTTGTACCTTTATACAGGATCTAAAATAAATAACTCGCCCTTTGGGATTTACAATCATTTGCAGCAGGGAAAATAATAAAAAGCCCAGCAATTGTTCATATGAATTAAAAGATGACCATTCACAAATAGTCAGCTCTTCTTTTTTACAGACGGAGAGTAATTAACGCTGATGCGTCAATCCACAAACTTTCTTTTTCAGTCTCAATGGAGGCAAACGGATCTTTGGGCTTCTTTGTTGGTTCAAAGGAAAGTGAATGTCAAGGTGTCACAAGCAGCACTCAAAAGTACAGCCACTAATTGCATCCAACACTTGTCTAATAGCCGCCTTGTGTTTGATGTAATTTACAATTTGTAATAAACTGCTTAAGTAAATTAGTAAAAAAGAGAGAACAATTGATAGAAACCTATTAAAGTGGAAAATGCTACATACATGTATACAATATTAATCTAATGATTTTTAAAAATCCAGAAAACAGAACAGGACGCTTAGAGATATTGATGACGGGGTTTATGTTTATAATAAATATGATGAGAAGTGAAGCTAATTAGTTGTTTCATATGAATGAATATTTTATTTGGATGATCTTGTGAGGATGTTGAGGGGATAAGAGAAGGGCGAGATGTGAGACGGTCATAACATAAATATCTCAAGTGATGGTGGACTGAGGATCCTAATTTTGGCATGTATGCAATGGTTATGAAGATTAATGAAATGGCTATTAAAAGGGACGTGGTTAAAAATGGCATAACTTAAAATTAGAAAGAGACGGAACCAAGATATAAGTCACTGATTCATATCCCCTTTGGTTTAGTTGTCACTTTTTTCTCAGACCGATAACTTGTGCCATAAGACCACTTTAAATATATTAGACACTGTGAGAGGTAAAGATAGGTATTTATACTACTACTCTTTGGAATAACTTATCTAGTAACAAAATTATCTTTTTTAAGAATATCACTGGAAAATCATGGACAGTCATCAAATTCAGTTTTTAATTAAGGCCATGATGGGTCTCATTTTTGTGACAATCATAACTTTGTCCACCGTTCAATCTTCACCCATCCAAACAAAGACCTCATTTACGGCTCATGAAGAAGATGTGGGATTCAAGCCAATGATATCGGAAACCAACACAAACGAATACATGGCACCACCACCTTCATCTCGTCGCACGGACACTTCCAAAACGACATCCAATCAAAACTACGTTATGAACTTTCAACAGTTGACGAAAAGTGGAGCAGAATTGGTTAATGTCCGGCCTTCTAGGAGAACCATTTTGTCCACGTTGATGTCTCCATTTATAACGATGAGGGAACAGGCAATGAACATGCTGGCGACTTCCTTGCAAGGATGTAATGGAGGAAGCCAATCAATGTGGTGTAGATTCTGGGGCATGTTTTTCAAATAACTTTAATGGGGTTCATTAATCTGAGCTTTGCATCGTTTAACAAAAAACAATCTTTGTTGCATTTTATGTAAAGAAAGAGTTAATTATTTAAGTTATTTTTTTTATTGTTTTTTGCGATAGTTTATTTGTCGCAGTAGATAACTTGTCATGTTATTTTGTATCACACAAAGTGTGAAAAAAGTATGTTTTGTATTAAAACGTTTGCTCCCCTTAAAATTTCATTGCGATGATTTGATACTCCACATTTTTAAGAATACTTAATATGTGTGTTGAACTGATGTTTCTATAATCTGTTATTCGAATTGCTCTGTTAGATTGGATCTGCTATTGGGGTCCCCAATCGAGAAGGTCTTGGTAAAATAGGATAACCATCACTCCCCCAGATATAACGCTCAACTCGAGTTGTCCGATTATCGTGGTCATCTGGCCTGCGTTAAAAAAATATGATTTCAACTGCATACTATTTATAGTATTTATAAAACTTAATCATTAGATTATCTTTACATCATTGGCACTTGCATAGCGTGATACGCTATCCAACCCTCTCGACCATCTAAAAACCACAAATAATCAATTTTAAAGTTAATTAATTTTCCAAAATGTGAATCATTATGTACCCCGTGAATATGTGAAGCTGGCGTGACCAGGGCCAAATACTCCTTCTTCCTCATTCTTGTAAAATACAGGAGCATCCAACTTTTGATACCAATTGGCTGGAATTAAAGGATCTTTGTAATCGTCAATGGACATTAATCCTAAACAATATTCGCTCGTCGTGTAATGATTAGCTGAGAAAATGATGACCAGTCTGCTGTCTTTCCATATAACTTGAGGTCCTTCAATTACTGTCCCTTCCCAAGGCTGGGTCCTACTTCGCAGCAAAACTCGGTTTCCAACCTCGGTCGGACTTTGCATGGGTGCAATGTACACTAATTTAAAAATATGAATTAATTAAATGTTGATTTCAGAAAAGTATGTAATTTAGAGTTGCATAATATACTATTTGTTGGATTGTCAATTCCTTCAACGTCACAACCAGACCACATCATGTACAAGGTGTCGCTATTATTTCCATATTGGACCACCGTTCCGTCGATTTGGTAATAATCTTCTGAAGGGGGCACCAATCGTGTGGCCTGAGAAAATTCTCCCAAAGGGTCGTTTGGATCCAAAGCTTGAATGACCCACATACGTTGGGTTGGGATTTCTCCAGTCCCCATTGTAAAGTAAATATAAAACTGATTTCCTATGTAATGGATTTCAGGGGCCCAAAGATTAGCATTCCCTGCAGGGATGTCGTAAACTTTTTGGCGAGCAAGGGGCCTTCTCCAATTTGTGAGAATGTTATTTTTCATTACAACTATTCCCCCTTCGGCCGACAATACAAAGTAGTAGAAGCCATCCGTGTGAAGGTAAATGTAAGGGTCGGCAGACGTGGTGTCCAACACGGGATTTCTGAAGTTTCCAAATACGGAAGTGAAGCTCAAAACAATAGCAGCAAAGAGAAATATAACTTTAAAAAACATTTTGAAGAATTGAGAACTTTACAAAATATTGCATGTAATTTCGATACTTATGCAATAAATGAAAGTACTCTGTGAGCTTTATGCGGAATGATAAAAATGTTCCAAGATAAAATGAGCAAAACAACTGATGCTTTACGGTTAAAAATGTGTAAAATTAAGGCATGCGGATAATGAAATCAATTATTTAGGGCAGAATGTAATTTTAAGATTATCAATAATTGATTTGGTGACATAATTCAATTTCATCGCTACATGACAAGATTTACTTATAATTTTATTGTTATCCAAAAATACGATTTTATCATTGATGTGAAACACATTCCACTTTACAAATGACAATGCATCTTCCATTTTATACATATGATGTAAAAGTCGTGAACACTTGTGCATAAATATGCATAAATATGATTTTTACTGATGTAAACTGATTCAATTTATAATTTTTCTCCTGTAATGCCTGTAAAGCAAATGAAGTTGTCGTTATTTCACGTTGCCTTGTTGGCCCTTGTTACTTGCAGCGTCGCAGCTGACCCCTCCTACAAAAATGTCACACAAGTTCCACGCCAGAGCAACAAAAAGATCTATGTCCATTTGATGCCTTGGTTCGAAACACGACAAAGCTCCGAAGATGGAAATTGGGGTAAAATTATTGTTCTTCATAATATAACCTTAGTTTATTTTCTATTTTTCAAGGAATTCATTGGTCTATGGCAAACCAAAATCCGGAGTTAATTGTGGGAGAAGGAAACAAAAGGCAAATAGCGTCCCATTATTACCCAGATATACATCCCTATCCTAGTGGAGATGGGGCCTTGATTGATTATCAAATCCAGATGATGAGATATGCTGGCATTGATGGGTACATAATTTTACAATCATGTAGAAACAAATGTAAATTATTAATCTTGTTCGTGATTCTAGAGTTCTTGTAGATTGGCCTGGAACAGCTCAAGGGTTTGATTATCCCAAAAATGCAAGAAATGCAGACAATTTTATAAACAAGCTTGAGTCAGGTCAGTCATGCAGGGAAATCAATTGAAATATTCATTTGGGAAAGAAGTTAAATATGTAATAAATATGTATTTTTTAGCCGGACTTGAATTTGCCATTGTATATGAGGATTATAATTTAAAACTTGGTCAAGATGCAGGTTTTATTCCTGACATGTTGGAGCAAGGGAGAAGAGACATGGAGTATCTTCAAAATAACTACTTTAGAAGAAACAACTACATCAACATTAATGGAAATCCGTTACTTATGACTTTTGGGCCACAAGCTTTGAAAGAATCTGCTCAATGGGACAATCTCTTCTCAGTACTTTCTCCTAGACCAACTTTCCTCACTCTTTGGTATCAAATGCAGGAAGCCGGTACTAAGTAAGTCAGAAAATGTGTTTGTGTCTGAGATTAGTATAAAAATGTTTGATGCACTTTAAACCTGACCAAACGACTTTTGTTTAGCGCACAAGGAGAATATCCTTGGATTTACAACGACTTCTTAGAAGGTCTCAGAAACTTTTATAACAATCGACCACTCCCAGTTAAATTCGGAGTTTGTTATCCGGGATTCAACACTTTTTACGCTCAAGGAGGATGGTCTGGACCCGATTGGAAGTATGCATACGTATATATAATTTTTGATGATATTCAAGTCGATTATTCTATTTTTTGCCAAAGTTATAAGTATAAGTATAAGTTATAAGTATATATTTTGTAATAAGTTTGCCAACTGGTCCAGACACATTCAGACAAACTTTGGACACTGCCTTGGCCAGTGACGTTCAATGGATTCAGGTGGCAACGTGGAATGACTATGGTTAATTTCTTACATCCAATTAAAAATTGCATTTTTTATGCACTTTATTCTTTTTCAGGCGAAGGTACGATTGTTGAGCCGACGCGTGAATTTGGAAACACATTTCTTAATATGCTCCAAACAGCTTTGAAAGTTCCTTTTGGAAATAGAGAACTTGGTTTGATTAAAGAGCTCTATCAAATGAGGCAACAATTTAAAGGAAGATCAGAGCTTGAGGATCAATTGAAGCAAGTCAACGAAGCTCTGAATAATGTTCAGCCAGAGAAGGCTGATGAATTACTTCAGAAATTGAGACACTTGTAATAAAATTGCTGATATAACTGATATATGATAAATTGGAGGCAACAATAAATTATTTTGTCTGTCTGTATGTAGTTCAGCTTATTTAACAGAAAATAATAAAACAATTCCAAAATGAGATTTTCCGAGGTGTCTTCACACAACTATTCTTTACTTTTAGACAGCTTACAAAAAAGATTGCCTAGGTCATCAATGTCCTGCAATATTTTGACCATGCTGCTTAAAAATCTTCACCCACCAAGGATACATACTAAAGTTTACTCATTGGACAAGAAAATCACCGATTCTGAATTATTTGTTACAGTAATTCAATACAGAGAGGTAAATCTTTAAGTAAATAAATGCAATGATTAAGTCATAACTAATTAACCGTAACTAATTTCTCTTAAATAGGTATACGATGACAATGCAATTATAATTTCCAGCCCAGACAAAATAACAGAAGAAATGGTCTCTGCATTTGATGCAATAGTGGACTGGAGTAAAGAAATTTGCTTTTCTGCGATTGACGTCACTTTCTCTAAACATGTTGCTAACTTGTGTGTCAAAAATGGAAAACTTGCCAACGTTGACCCTTGCAATTTTATGGCCATGAGTTTGGCAGAGGCAAAATCTATCAATGTTGAATCCCTGAAGGCTCAACATTTGTCCCTTGAAGTCAAAAAACTTTCTCCAAGTGACGCCAAACTAGTGGCAAGCCGATGGGAATTTTCACAGGAAAACACAGATCAAATGCTGGCAGATACAATTAAACATCTTCCAAGTGCAGGAGTATTCCTCCAAGGGAAACTAATCAGTTGGGTGCTCGTTTACACAATCGGATCAGTAAATGCGTTATTCACTGAAAAAGAGTATCGAGGAAAGGGATTCGGGGGGTTGACAATGAGAAATGCTTGTAAAATGGCCGGAGACAAAGGATTATTTCCAAATGTGCAAGTTCAACTGGGAAATGTTGCTTCAGAACGTTTGATGACTGGCGTTGGTTTCAAAAAATCACATTTGGTTGAGTGGGTCATTTACCGGCCACACAACACAATTAGTACATAAATTATAAATTATAATGTGTATTTTGTTTGCATTTTTTGCTTTAGTTTCAAAGTAGTAATTTATATAAAACTCTCAAAATGAACACAAAAAGTCAAGCTGCTTCAATTAACTTTACATTTGCATATTAATGGAATTTATCCATTTTTTCCAGTTATTTACATGCCACTTGCAATTATTAAAAACTCAACTACTTACTTTGTGATTTTATGGACGCTTTATGATAATTTGACAGCTATTAAATCAGTTTAATGTTTTAATGTGCAATTATAGAGATTCATAATTTGGTAATTCACAAAACACGACTGATTTAATAGTCAGTTCCATGAATAACTATTTATTGCGTGGAAAATGTGATTATGGGCTTCTTTCTCTACAAATTAAAATATGAAAAATCTAATAAAATATTCATTGTGATAGGAAAAGAATAAAATTATGGACAAGATGACCTTCGACGACAAACGTCATTGAAATTAGATTGACTATGATTTAACCCGGGTCAGGGCTACTTCATGAAGAAGCTTTCATTCATGGGTGAATTCGGTCAGACCAAAAAGACCGAATTTGTCAATGATAATGGAAACTTTTAAAGCAAAAATATGCAACCAAAGTATTTATTTTGAGTATTTGTGACATTTGTTTTACAAATTTTTGTATGTTTTGTAAAACAAACGCACGTGTGGTATTATGTAACAGGACAATTAAAATGTAATGAGACATTTGTATTCAACTTTTGCCCCAGGAATCCTCATCATTCATCACAAATTAATCAGCAGCATTGTAATTATTTTTTTCATGCCTAACCCAACTCAACAATTTATTTGATCCTTTCTAACCTTTGTCCGAAATCTATGAATTTCATATGCATATCTATATCTATCTTTTTGAGACGCGTAGCCAATATGTATAAATAAGGCGATTCGTGATCTTTATAATCTCATTATCAATTATTAGTTTGCTGAACAAAGTCAAAATGGTAAAACTTGTTGCAGTTTTGGCCCTAGTTGCCTTTGGTGCCATTATTGAGAGCACTTTTGGGGCCGTGAACATTATTGACATTTACAAAGGCGTGGTATTTGATTATGCAGTTTTGAAAAGCAGGAAGCCTGTCGTCGTGTTTTACTACTCATCAACGTAAACAATTTCACATTCTTTCAAATTACTCTCTAATAATAGAATTATTATTATCACAAAATTCCTGTTTTTATAGCTCATGCACCCCATGCAAATGGTCAATCAAGCCAATGTTGGAAAAAATGGCGAAAAGGAACAACGAGAAAATATATCTCGCGACTGTCGATTTGGATAAAGTTCCCGAGCTCAGAAAACTCCATGGAATAACTCAAATTCCAACAACAAGGGTTTTCTTCAAGGGCCAATCTTATGATTCTGTGGAAGGTCTTTCATGGGCAAAATTGGTCCCATTGGTCAACTCTGCGGCAAAAATGACTTAAATTGAGTAACATTAACTAAGATTTTATATGTAATTTTTTTTAAATAAAAGTAAAAGTAAAATTCTTGTTTTGCTTTGGTTTGAATAATTTTATATACCGTCATATTCATAGTAACTTTTCCTGCCTTTTCTCCATTCTTCCAAATCACGCAACGTAGTTTGGTAAACATTGCAATAAAACTTTAAATGATCCTAACTCCAGTGTCATCCAATAAATCCTTCTTCACATTTAAAATGGACATGGAATCAGAAGCTGTTGAAAAACCCGACAATTTAATTTGGATTGAACAAGTTTTGATTAATCATATGGAACAATTTTACGACCCCACAATGTCGGATCAACAAGATGCTGTCGTATCCTCAAATTCTGGAAATGGAGAAAAGGAAAAACACGAATTGAAGCTGACGGTCGCAGAAATAGAGATGCGGGATGAAAATTATTTTGGGGATGACAGAATGAGCACGCTCAGCAGACTTGTGGCTGCAAGAATTAAATTTGTGGTACTCTTATATTCATTTCATTCAAAAACGGCTTAATTTTGCATTTAAAATATTTACAACAGATCGAAGGGGAGGAAGAAGAACGAAGTCATTTCTGGATTATCAAAATCCCTTCAATACTTGCTCAAGGTATAATTATGTAATATTTAGGAATATGCAATTTAATATTTAGATTCATTTTTATTCAAGAAAGAGAGTTGGCAGCCGCTTTTAATGCCTACAAAAGAGAAATTTCTTTCTATACAGAAATATTGCCAGCAATGAAAGTAAAAAAAAATAGGCAAAACATTTAAATAAAGTCGATTAAATGTTCATTTGGTGGTAGCTTTGGGTGGAATCTCAATACATTGACGAATTGATTGAGTTCAAAGTCCCTCCGTGCTTCTACGGCAAATTTCTTCGAGCCAACGACGCAAATCCAGACATGGAACTACTGGACCACATTCTGGAGGCAGAATCCCTTTTAGTCCTTGAAGATATGAGAGCATCCGAATTTGGAAAAAGTTATTTCGGAAAGGGGATGGAAATACCTGAAGTTTTTGCAACCATTTTCGAAATTTGCAAATTCCATGCCGTATCCTACGTCATGCAGGAAAAGACAAAGGAATCTCTGCGATGGAAAGAGTTGCTGAGTCCTCAAGATTTTGTCAAGTTTTATTGCGTTAGTGCAACTACTTGTAAAAAAACATTAATATTATTATGCTATTGCATTTGAATGATATTGTTGCATAAATATAGAATCTATTTGGAAGAGGATTCGAAATTTTTAAAAACTTTTTGAGCAATCGGCCGAATGAACCAAATGCAGACAAAATTGTGGAAGCAATGACAAATTTGAGCATAAAATCTCGTGACATTCTCACAAGTCTTATGGTCCCTTCCGTTTTAATGCCGTCTACATTGATTCACTTGGATCTTTGGAGTGACAATTTATTGTTTAGAGTAAAAGAGAGTGATTTGGGGTGTCCCCTCTCAGAGGCCGATTTAGACTGCGTCATTCTTGACTGGCAAATGGTGTCCCTTGGTCGTCCATCTCATGACCTCGCCCTTCTCGTCCTCTTGTCCATGGATGCTGATTTGAGGAGAGAGTCGTCTCATCTTATTTTACAATACTATTATCTTGTGTTTGAGGTTCATTAACAATGTTTATGGAAGTATTCAAGTTGTTGATTCATAATTTTGATTTGCAGAAAACAATTGGCTATTTTGGAATAGAAGAAATGCCATTTTCATTTGCAAACTTGGTTTCAGAATTTTCAAATAGTTGCATTTTGGCCATAATGATGGCTATTTCATCAATGGACGTGGTTCTAATGGAAGAAAATGCACAAACTCGGCTTTTGGATGCCATCAAAGGTATATAAATATTCTTCCTGAAATAAACATACTTTGCATTTTACTATTTTTTGTAGATATAATGGATGACGGTCTTCTTGACGTTCAATTTATACACGAACTGAAAGAAACTTACATCAATTGAATAATTCCAAATTACGATACGTTTTTGGCCAATTGATAAATAAGCCATGCAAAAAACTTTTATTTAGATAGTAAGATTTATTTATTTTAGTCTTTTCATTGTGGTTTAAATGTACATTAGTATTTCTGATTAGTTTAAGAATTTCAAGTATCAGCCTGCAATAATTGACTTGTGACTACAAGTTCCCCCAATTCCACAACTATCACGCTTAACGTTCTGCAAAATAAATAGAAACAATAATTATAAGCATGTTATTATTTTTATGCCTACTGAACTTGGAATTAACTTACGATCCAAATTGAGCGTGTGGAATAATGAGACAGGGAGCTTCTAAATGAATGTCAATGTCCACTTTGTCCCCACCCTCCATCATTTGTCTCAAACTTGTGCTAGACCTCGCCTTTAGCTGCTTATACGTCAACATGGCAGTGGACTGAAGACGCATGATATTTGCCTGCGTTGGTAGTGTAAAACAGGCAGTTAGCTTTTGAACTGTTGGGGCATCATAAGTAATGTCCAGTGGCTGTCCATAAACTCGAAGTCTTTGGTTAAATTCTGAACCCAATGGGGCCCGTTCGTACAACATATCCAAAATATTTGTGACCCCGTCCGCCTTCCTTGCAGCAATCATGTGTGGAATTGTGAGTATGGAGTTGTCATAAGCACTTCCAGGGGCATCGCCCCCATATGCATTAATCCCCCCGATTCTAAATACAACGGACATCCCCTGATTCACTGGACGTGTGTCCAAAACTGTTTCCCATTGAGTTATCTGCAAATCTAAAATTGTCTCTTTTTCCCCCTCAGCAGCACTTCGACGTGCATTCCTATAATATTAATATTAGAAATACGTAATATGTAATTTACATGATGTAAATCATGGAATTTGGAGAAAGTTTTTTTTCGACTGACCAAGTCCTATAATCTTGAGTGACGATGACTTTTAACTTGTCCAGTCTGAAATCTACATGAGACTCAACATACTCTGGGGGATAATTTATTGGGGCAGCATTAGAACTTTCCGAGAATCCTATTGCCACCAACAGTTCTGTCTTTTCCTCTGTCGTCAGTTCTGGGGCAAAGTCCTGTTGGGTGTAGCCAAGTCCGACGGGAGCCCCGATGAAGCCCTTGAACCATCCCGACCAGCCCTGCTCCCTTCTTGTCGCCTCGTCCTTCTTCTCCCAACGCACTCGACACAAATCTATTTGTTTCCGGATAATGAGAATGTTTAATATGTCCAGATCGCGTTCCAATTGTTCTATTTGTGCATCCAAATCCGAGTTTGTGTGCTTCCCAATGATTTTTTGGTAGAGGGCCTGAAATGTGTGATGGTTAAGCAGGGGCACTGAGATTTTAACCCATTTCTACCTTCAACCTGATAATAATTCTTGCAGTCTGTTCTGTGCTTACTCATCCGACTCCATCTCCAGTTGTTTCGTCGTCGTTGAATATCTTCGAGAATGCAGTCGTATGCAAAGTACCACCTAAATTATGATGCAGAGTTGACAGCTTGTACAGGTTTTAGTATAATGTTGTTGTATATGTACCAAAGGCGATAGTTTCCCCGATAAGGCTTCCCATGTGGTCTAAATTTCCGGTAGTGTTCCCTCCGATAAAGAAACTCCCAAGAGGCGGCCAGATGAAGCATGTCCTGGAACTGGAAATTTGATATTCCAATTGCCAACTCTGGGACCAAAGTGTCAAACAATATTTTTGGGATTGTAAACGGTGAAGTTCCTTTATCTGGGTTTGGACTTATTCGCAATTTTGAGACTATTGATATCGGCCCAAATACTAATAAAAATATTATAATACTATTATAATTTTCCTTTGTTGTACTTATGCTCATTAATTAGCCACTTACAGCAATCAAACCTCATCGTTTGCAACATTCCCTTAAGTTTGTCTATGATGGCCTGATCATTACTTTCTTGTTGTGAAAGCATCATCGAGTTGGAGTTCCAGTAGAAAGCCAGTCCACCCAAATCCAGTAGTTTGTGAATCTGGGATGTGTTGTCCGTAACATAACGCGGAGTCCATTTGCTGTCTGTTGTTAAAATGGATAACTTTGTGAGAACGATGCCAAATGCAAAATTCTTTCCTGGATTCGTCTGGGCATCCTCATATCTTAGATGAATGTCGCGAATTCTTATCTGGAGATTCTTCACAATCTGGAGAGCCATTTTCTCAAAATACCCTGGCTCGGTGACGCTGGCATTGTTGACAATCAACTCTTTTTGTGCTGCTTCAATGTTCTCAAGCAGTTGGCGTTTTAGCCTTAGTCGTACTCTCTCCTCCATTTCCTCGTTGTAGGGGAGACCAGAGCCTGGGACAATTAGGAGATAAAGGTCCCTCAAGTCCACCTCCACGGGATGAGTATAAAGTCCCGTCCACGAAAACTTTACGTTGAAGGTGGCTTAAATTATGGAAAGTTGAGTTTAAACATAATAAATTTGTTTAGAAATGGTTGGGCGTGAGAGACCTAGTCGACCGGCGGAGACATGAAAGGGGAGTCCCAAACTGTCACAAACGTTCTTTTTTAACACCAAATCATGCAGGGCTATGTTACCTGATGAATTCATTCATGAGTTTGCAATACATTGGAGAGAAAGAGAGAGAGAATACCGGATAACACGGAGACTTGCAACTGGGAAGAATCAATGTTCTCAAAATACTCTCCAACCGTTTGGTTTAATATGCGGAGAATCAAATCTTTCAACATTTCAGCCCGAATTTATTATTTTACTGTTAATTTTGAAAATAAGCTGCTTCATACATAATCAATTGAGTGAATTTCACTCTTATTCAAAATAAAAACACAATAGTACAATTTATTTTTGTCATCATGAAAGACATTATTGACACGTAGTCAAGGTCTCTTTCTGGAACATGCTTGGATAATTGAAAGGGAGTGGTGAAGGGAGAAAGTGTCATTTGGAGCGTTGATTTAATCGGTATCAGTTTCCGGCCTCTGTTCAGCTTATGCAATGAAGTGGGAGGAGGACAAAGGAGTAAATTGAGAAGCTTAATCTTTTATCTCTGCCACTCCACTTGCTTTCTCTCTCCTGTTGTGTAATCCTTTTGAATCAGATGTGAATTTAAAGTGACAGGACACAGCCGTTTGGTAGGAGTAGGTGAAAGTAGAAAGCACGAGAGAGAGCATCTGCTCCTCGTCCTCTCACAATTTATGTCCCAACTGAGCTCTCTCATTAACCCCATGCTTAATTACTTTGGGAATATATAGCAAAACAGGATTGGGAGTGAGCCCATGAATCACTCCCTCAATAATTACCTTCCCTAAAACAGCCGACTGACTTTTCAGCAATTCAAGTCTCCGTAAACGTCTCATTCATCTCTCGCCTTGTTCGTGCCAAGGTGCGATTTACACAAAATTATTCCACGGACAAGGAGTGAAAGTCAATAATGCCTCCAGATGAGAATCTCAATTATTTACGACGTGTCCCCAAATATTAATGACCACAATTACATACATCACAAACAACCAAAAGTTTATAAATATTACATATTGTGGCTGTTGTTGTATATCTCAATTCTCTCAGAGTCTCATTCTGCCCCCGCCTTCTTTTCTCTCTTTCTCTTTCCACTTTCTCCCCTTGTATGCAAAAAAGAAGAAGAAGGATTGTGTATTGGATTACAGAGGCTACACGTGAGTTTGTTATTACGAGTAAAGATTGGCTGATTTCGTGGGAGATTATAGTCCAGCTGTAATAACATCAACTTCCCCTCTAACTTTCACCTCAAATTTAAAACACTCTTCAACTTGGAAATGAATTGCAATTAGTCGGAAGCCCAATTTATTTCTACTATGAGTTATTGCGTTCTCTTGTTGACTGGCAAAAATAAGTTACACGGTTATATCATATCCCCTCAGGGCAGGGGTGGAGATTGGGGATTAGGCATATACAATAAATATTAAATTCATCATGATTCTTGACACATTTTAAAATAGTTTGTAAAATTATTTGGATTGTTTGGAGTGAAAGGAAGTGGATTGGAAAGGCGTAAGAATGAATAGTGAGTTGGGTTTGATTGCAATTGCACCCTCGAGTCCCAAAAACAACTAATAAAACAAGAGAGTGTACAATACTAATCTCAGACAAATGGGGAATCTACTCACTCCTTGGTCTGCAATAATCGTCATTCTCATGCATAATTATTATTGTTTCATTTCCCAGTTGGTAAAAGGTGTATAATGGTAAATAAATATTTTGTTGGGACAGTGAAAGGAAGCATTGGAGTGACGAAATTGGATTTTACAGACTCACACTTTTACTTTGTGAGTTTAATTGGAGGAGTTCCATGCGTATCATTTCATTGTATGAGAAAGAACAATATCTCCTCATCTCTTTCTCCATGCAAAGCCTTTTGGTTGGATGGAGAAGTGTGTGAAATAATTTTGGCTGAAATTCCCATGCGGTGAAAGTGCTGCTGGAGTAATAAAGTGTGGAGAGAGATTTACGGGTTGTGGAGAAAGCGGGTTTTTTAGCTCACAATTCGGGAATGGTAAGGGGAGGGACTTTGGGCGGAGAACCACCCAAACGCCATTACGATAGTATGGGGACCAACAAAAACCCGGCTCCCAAAATACACTCCACGCCAACACTCTACGCCAATCACACTTTGTTCAGGTCCCGACCACAAACAAACCGGTTTGCAGCCAACACACCAACAACTATTTCATAATTAGCCAATTTCAGTCAAAAATTGATTTGAATACAAAGGAACTATCACTGGATAGAATTTTAACAAACATTTAAGCCAAATCTCAGAAATATGAAACATGTATGCATGCATTTAACTTATTGGCACTACAAACGAAAAAGAATGACCAATTAAAGCTTTCACTTACATAAATAACTGGCATTACATGTAAACGTTTAATTGCCCAACTTAATTGTTGTGCAATCAAATCTTTTGCAATGGGCCCACTTCAAAGGGTCTGAAAGCAAGGAGAAAGATACATGAAATGTTTGTGGACGTCAAGTATTTTGTGTGGAAGTGTATTTGGGGTGATTTTGTGAGGAGATTTTGCCTTTGGCTACCAGCTCTTTAAGACTTTAAGTTTGTAAAAGCAGCATTCCATCCAGTCATCAAACAACAACCACCACCAACTCATTTACTTACTTGACTTTTGTTTTTTACACGTTTTAGAAGCTTATCATCCTTCCATCCATCCTGATAAGTGAATCCCCTCGTTGGATTGTTGTCCCTTCCTCAAAATAAATTTTCAGAGGCTTTGTCTATCTATATTTGAGGTCTATTCATAACCAAAAAAATCCATTGTTCAGGGAAAATTATCAAACAGTTTTGGACTGCTGATGAAAGCTGCCAATTTTTAGATAAGTTAAGAGGAAGATAAATGCTTGGGAGTGCTAAATAAAAATTAAGATAAGCTCTGCATACACCACAAGTGACCTACAGACGAGGTTCGGCAGTTTGCATATGCAAATGTAAACTACTGACTGATGATTGACGACCCATCATTCAATCTAATGCTAATTAACCAACAAAAATCAGAACAAAGAGGAGAATTTACCTTAACTTTCTCCGGGATCACAACACATAAAACCGACCGGTGTTTTCACCCGTGACCGGGTATAGACATTGAATAAAAGAAAAAAAGTGGATTGTTGATCATTATTAATTTTATTGGTGTTTTTATGACTGGACGTGAGATGTGGGGATAATAAAAGGGAGTGATGTCCACTTTTAATCTCCCAACACCCGGTCATTACAGGACACAAGAGCCAAACACGGTCACTATCCAATCTGACTTGCTCTAACACACATCTTCAGCAAACAAAGGGAATAATTTCATCAAGGGTCGTCAGTCACTCGTCGCCCGCAACGAGTTATACGATTAACACGCTAACCACAAAGTGCCATTAACTACTACGGATTAAAATAATTCATAATAGACTATATTAAGGAATTTTTTAAAATATTAAAGTGTTTATAATACATGCATACATAAGTGGATACTTGATAAATTATCAATAACTATTAAATAGTTGGTTGGTGGGGACTTTTTGTTGTTTAAAAATATTTTTTATATATGCATCCCGTCAGTGCTGTGGGGATGATGCCGCAAGCTTACGGAATGCCCCCCGTGGACCCCGGTCAAGGGGCCCCTGGAACCCCGGATCAAGATGTTAGGAAACAGGATATTGGGGATATTTTACAACAAATTATGAACATCACAGATCAATCCCTGGACGAAGCTCAGGCTAGGTAACAAAACAAAACAAAAAGAATGTTTGCAAGGAATTTTTATTTCAACTATTTGCATTCACTATTATGTTTTTTATGATTGTTGTTTTTGGTTAACGATTTGATTTAGGTTGACAGTTTAACATTTATGACATGATGAACATTTGTTAGCTACTGTTGTAAAAAAAATCAGTACATGTCATGCAAGGAGATTATTTCTCGTAATTTGATAAGAGCCTCTCCCTTATCTTTGTTAATAAAACACAATGTTCAATGTTAAACTACAATACTAATTATTATTGTGAAATGACAAAAAAAACACTTGAATTGATTTGGCATTTTTTTGTTTGTAAAAATTGCAGGAAACATACCTTAAACTGCCACAGAATGAAACCAGCTTTATTTAGCGTCCTTTGTGAAATCAAGGAAAAGACAGGTAACAACTTTCTCCAAAATCTCTTCCATACTTTTGTATAACAAGGATTGCATGGGAAAAGGGTAATTTTTGGGCAGAAAAGCAAACAAACAAACAATAAAGTTTGTAGTTACATAATAAGTGCGCAATAAGGAGGATTTAATGAATGGTTTTTAAAAGGCATTAAACACATTCACTGGTAATTTATATGGCTGCTGGTTAATGGGACAAGAGATGAAAAAGCACGTGTTGTAGAAATAATTAATTAGGCAGTTAACAAATGTAGTATGAAATGAAAGCGTGCAAAAAAAGAGTGCAAACGTTGGATTTGGAGGGTCATGCCGTATAATATCATCGCTTATTTATTATACCAAATAAATCTGCCATCCCTGTCATCCACCACCACTTTGGTACATCTTTGGCTCTTCTTCACCCCAAATACCCACCCCATCCATATATATGTATATATTTCTCACCCCACCCACCCTCCGACAAACTATTCTTCACCCTCTCCTATGAGATACACAAGTACTGATAGATCTTTGCGAAATGAGAGCTCAAGACATAAGGGAGCTGAAATTCAAAACTTGAAAATTTCAATCTTTTCAATAGACCGTGGCTACAATGTAAGAAAGTTGGTTGCAGATGTTCAAGTCTTTAGTTATTTTTAGCGTGTTCCGAAATTCGGTTAGACTCCGAAATTCAAAACATCCGGCAAGTCGCCTATTAACTGTAATCCAACGTCAAAAGTCAACCTCACTCACTGTCATTTCAGCCCCTCTGTCACATTACTCCAAATCCACTTTACTTAACTTATGAGCATCAAGTAACTAAAAAGTTAAACAAAACCAAAACGCGACCTCAACACAAAAGCCAAAGGTAGTATATAAGTAGTATGTGCCTTTGCTGCAGGGCTCCATCCAAAATCCTTCTTCTCCCGTTGTTTGTTGCAACTGCAACGCTCTGCAGGAAGCCAATTAAAGAGAGAAAAATAGTTTTAATTAAACCAAAGGTTGAGTTGGAAAGGAACGAGAAGGTCAAAGGGACCAAGAAAAAAAAAGTACCCAAGCCTTAAGGGCAACTAACAGAGCACAGGTAGATTCTGCTGGTAGTGGCTTTTGGAGTCAGTTAGTCAAGGGTACACTTTGAAATCTTTTTGTGCTGCTTATTGTGGTTTGTGTAGGACAAGTTAAAGTTGTTAAGTACCCATCTCGCTCTTTGCCAGGTCGGTAACTCACCGTCTTAAATGTGAAAGAGGGAGTAAATCCTATTAGTGGAATTAACAGAAAAGGATTAGATGGGATTCGTGTAGAAATATTTTAATAACATTTCCGGACCGTCTCATCTCATTATCTTTAACTGGCAAAGGGAAATCTCAAAGTGAGCAAATTGCAAAACCTCAACTTTTTTTGGGGTAAATGTAGAAAAAGGCTTTTCATGTAGCTTTTAAAACCCGTTGAACTATGATGACCTTTTGAACCTTGGCAAGGAATTATATTTTAAGGGTTCTCTTTTATATGTACATAAATATATATGTTTTTTTACTCATTATATTTATGAATAGAGTGGATTAGAGTTTGTCTTTTTGGTGCATCTGGTGCTAGTTCTCAATTACCTCAGACCACGAATAGAGAAAAGTTGTGATGGGGTGCAATGAATATATGAGATAATTTTTGTAAGAAGTAAGGGGGTATTTTTTGTAGTTAGAGAAAGGTTTATAAAACGGGAGGAAAGCGGTAAAGAGCAGAGTAGCATGCAGACCATTTTTTAACTCTCTCGTCGTTGTTTGGGTTGACAGTTGATTTTTGATGTTGACGATTTTGTTGCGAAACTGGTTTCTTCTTTAGAGCGAATAAAGAAGAAGAAAAAAGTTTGATGGACATGCGAATAGAAGATGAGAATCATGAAACCACAAGTCAGCCTGGGGATTATTTACGAGCCACAACAATGTAAATTAAACCTCGATCTTGGCAAAAATGAAATTGAGACGTGGCTTTAAATTTTGAAAATGCTTCCAAACGTATCTTGTACAAAGTTTAAAATAAAAGTTTTAAAGATTTTAGGGCTTGGTTTTTGGCCGTGTTTGCTGTGTTTACTTTATCCTTAGATGGCAAGCAAAGGCTGGTTTGTGGAATTATTTATTTACCTTCAGACTGCCAATTGCCACTTGAAAATTTAAACAAACTCTTACACACATCCACTTACATTCACTCGCTACTTTTCTCAATATGCCAAAACCACAGGAATAACAGAGATGCTCCAAATTTCTAAATTTTACATAGGGGCCGGAATTTTTAACAAGGGCTGAAGCTTAATTTGGGTGTGAGCTGGGACAACATGTCAAAGAGAGAGAAGCCTTTGAAAAAGCTCATAATTAAATTAAACAGCTTATTATTATATAGATAAGTAGAAAACAAGTCTAATAACGGTTGACTCTCCAAGGGTGTGGTCACTATCCATGTCACTTTAATTAAATGGGGCCAAATTCTTTAGCTGGCTTTTATGGATGCAAGAATTTCTTTTGATTGAAATTATCGAAATGTTGCTAAAATGCATTCATTTTTTATTTGGGAAGACAGATGTAGGAATGGAGGCAGATGGGATAATGAAAAATGAGAAAAGAAGGAAGTGTAATGGGGCATGGCTTGGCCATAATCATATATCCTCAGTTCTCTCGTCACCTAACAAAGTTGGAATCCAGAGCTGGAAAAATATTTGGAAAAATCTCAATTTCACTCCACACGCTCAAATCAAATTAAAGAAAAAATTAAAGTGATGAGATCAATTAATTCATTTAATCAATGCATTCCAAGAATTTTCCATTTTCCCCGTCCTTGCTTGTCACTCAAGTCTTGAGGAATAATGCCATGAATAAGTAATATAACATTTTTCCCATCCATCTCATCAACTATTCATTTCTTGTGTCTCTTTACAAGAAACATGCCGTTTCGCAATAAAAATTAGCACAAACTTGCAATTTATATACTCAAACAAACTATGCAGTTCAACTTGAGACGTTTTTTGTGCAGTTTTTTCTAGTTTTTGTGGAATTATTTAGAATGTGGGTCCAATTACGAGCATTTCTTGTTGCAACTTTTCTTGTTCGTTCTGGTTTTTGTAGATCAATAATATTATCGAAGGAAAAGATTGGTGCGTAAATTGAGGATTTGGACGGGGTCTTGACAGATTTATTATTACGGGGGACGATGCCACAATTATCCAGCCGACTCAAAACTCAATTAACCTTCTTCTTTTTGTAAAAATTACTGATACATGCTTTGAGCGATCAAAGATGTTGCCTGAAGCAGTGGAAAATGCATAACTCTCTTCGACATTGTAATTGCACTTAATCGCTCCCTTTCCCCCATTTCCCCCACACTGATTTCATTTTAAAGCATAAAGTTTTAATCGGAAAGAGATAAACATGACGAAGGAAATATCCTGATTTTTGATATGAGATTGTTTGGTTAGATGTTAAAGAGAGAAGTTTGCCTGGTAATTTGTGTCAGTTGAGTGGCGGGTGGGCTGTCAGTCCGAAATCCGATCCTTCTAATCCGATCCGATCCATTTGATGCAATGACAACGGGTATTCAGCCACCAACAACCTGTCAATTCATTTAACTCTTCAAAACCACCCCAAACTTCTTTCTCCGCAAACAGCCCTTTGACATGACCTTGTTTGCCTCCAACTGCTGCAAATTCAACAGCCCCAGGTCATGTCACTCAATCACTATGTACTGACTTGGGGCATTGGGGCATTTTGCATACATGAACATACATGCATCCAAAGCTTTTTTTGGCAATGAGTGTTTTGGATATAAATCTTTTTTAGGTGGAAGTGTTTATTCTGCTGATAATTGAGTGGGGGAGTGGGGCAGGCTAAAGAGGACCACACCCCCTGACTGTTTGGTTAGGGGGAGAACACCCTTGTGTGTCGTTTTCGTGTTTTTTGGCAGAGAAAGCCATTAGGCTTCCTCTAGTGGAGTTGTAGTAGAGAGAAGGATAATTTATCTCTTCCTCGGACTTATTTATTGCTCGGGAGAAGAAACTTTGGGAGAGGAAAAGCCATTAGACTCCTTCAACTGGAAACCGTGGCTTTTCTCAGTTTTCTCTCTTTCCCTACACCAAATCCTACAACAATCCGATACTTCTTATAATACCAGCCCGCAATACCCGCTTTTCCTCCTCAATACATATCTCACAATCTCCTTTTCTATTTACTCCACCAACAAAATAAGAATTTAAATGGAAATGCTCTCTTACGACTCTTTTTGATGGATTTTTCCATTTCCATCTTGGCAAAAAGTAAATTGTTGCTCGTTGCTTTGAAAAGCTAATTCCAAAGTTTTGTAGCTAGACTCTCCTTTTACACCGCTGTGCTCTACCTGGGGCCGGCTTAATTGGACTGAGAGTGGGTGAAAGTAAAAGGGTGAAAGTACAGTAACGGAGCTATAATGAGTCTACATAGTCGGCTATTTATTCTTATATCTACTTGTATGTATTCGGCTGATTTCACAACGCCTTTTATTACATGTCATGATAAGCATCACCCATTACAGAAATTCATCCCATTCCCTCCTTTCTCCTCTTAATACAAGACAAAGAAAATGACTTTAAATTAACTTTGTCCGTGCCTTTTATATATTTAGGCAATAGTTGAAGGGTTAGTCCAGGTTATCATCTCTCTTTGTGCCGAATTGCAAAAGAGGAATCGTGTCCACTCAGCATTTTGCTCTCTGACTGTTGACAGACACTAATGACAGTCTCTCCTCCATTTCATTGTCTATCCCATTTTAACTCATCAAAAAAATCCCCTGATGCGTTGCTCCAAACCAAAACTTTCTTCAAATAAATGAAGGACTAAAAGCCTCGCAATTGGATTGGGAAATATATATTAGGTATTAGGTATATATATATATACCTTACTTGTATTATAGGATCTAGAGAGAATTTTGAGAGTTGCGGAGGATTAGGAGAGAAAGGTAGCTTTGGGTTTATTAGATTTAGCCAAGTCACATCTGCTTTCTCTCCATCCTCATTTAATTTACTGAGTCTTGATTCATCTATTTAATCCGTCCCCCTTTTAGCTCTCTCCCCGTCTCAGGAATTTTTAAATTAAACTAATTTCAACTCCATTCCACCCCAAAATTAACAAACTTCTTCCTCTCCCTTTAAACTTGCTTATTTTCTCATTTAAATTGATCATCCTTCATGTTAGGGACTTGTGAATTTCTTGTAAAATTCTACCACCATTGTTTTGTCAGAATTTCAACACTCTTCTTCAGTGCCATAATGCATAAAATAAGTTTATATGGATTATTATGATGTTTGCTGATTGAGTGATGGGCATTTCGTGTTATTTCTGAGATATTGAAACAATGAGATATTTACATACAATTGGGTTGCGATGAAAATTTAATTTTTTAGTAGGAGGAGGAGTAATTGAGAACTTCCTGTCCAATCTAATTACATGAATGAATTCAATGTAAAGGGAGATAATTGTATTTGGTATTGTTTGTAGTTCGGTCTATTTCTTTGGTTTTGCTCGCATGTGTATCAGATGGGTCGCGTGAGATGTCAACAGGACGCTACTGCATGAGTACTGCTACTAGCCCTCTGTGGAAGACGACGAAGGCGGACGACAGCTCGTGTCATGTCATGTCAACTCTCGACAGCCCAAATCGCTCGTAATTCACCTCCCCATTAATATCCGGAACACTCGCAAACAGAAAATTGTTACCAATCCAATTATTTCCCACGTAATTGCCATTCACAAATAGAATACCCGGGCATTATCATATCAAACTAATAATCTAGAAATGGCGAGGAGTTATAGTTGTGTAAGCATGAAATGGAACAACGCTTATTGTTTTTGTTGTTGTTAATTGTGTGTGTGCGAGGGCATTTCCCAAAGTTAATTTGGTTTCTGGGATTATTAATGTTATCGATCAAACTTTGTAATTTGTAATTAGTCTCTGAAAAGTAATTAATCCTACCATCCGTAACATTTATAATTGAGACCAATCAATCTTTCCCAATGTTATAATTACAAACACATTGGCCCTTATGCTAATCACTGTGTATCAAAGTCTGTCTGTCATCAACAATGTTCCGCCCATAAAGGAAATTGCTCCTCAAATAACTTTTGCACCATGTAATTTGCAACATACAACGAGCCATTTTAAAAAGAATTTAAGCAAGTGGGGAAAGTATTTATGTGGCTTGGTTTATATAGGAGGAAGACAAAGTGTGAAATGGCGTCCGTAAGTACTACGGGGCCATTAAGAATTGAGAAGAAGGCACTTAACCTGTCCATGAGTAATACCCCTGTTTTGGCCCGCATACTCTCATAAATCCCGAATAAAAGGCGCTGTCATTTTTATTTTTATGCACAAAAGATCTTCCGCTTTATCTCGGGGAATAAAATCCCAAGTCAACTTCAAAAATAAGCTTGACATTTCCCTCTCTCTCATGAACAATCCGAGGAACTTTCTCTATCCCACGTACTTTCTCCCGTGGATGGGAGGAGTGTCCGGGAGTTTTATATATGGACAGCCGGGTAATGGATGAGATAAATGTGCATAAATATTTGAAAGAGGATTTGATGAGGGTTCAACAGGTCGTGGATTCGGTGTCAAAACGTCGGACTTTGTTGACAGAGTTGACGTCGGGAACAAGACGCACTGTCAACAGCACCTTCACTAAGACAAATTACTCAAATCACTTCCCACCATCGCTAATACCACCAAAAATAATACGACGTGTAAAAGAAACTCTAAATTGCTCCTCTTGTCAACGACAAATTTTCATGAATTTGCTAAATACCGCATACACAAGTAAGAGTACAAGTGTCAGCACGTCACTCTCGTGTCTTTCTCCTGCTGTCGAACGAGAAAATAGTAATATAATGATCTTGTCTTTAAAAGATTAGTGACAAGGGATGACATTTTATGAGAGAGAGAGAGAAAGGGATGGGGCAAGTGCGACATTTTGCCAATCATAAACGGTATCGAGTTTTATGGTGTTTGCATTAGAGTGGGATAATGTTCTTTTTACTGCCACTTTATGAAGTGGGTTGATTGCCGTTTTATAAATTTAGTGTTGCTTGCGTAGATTTAGCTCATTAGCCGGCGTGTGAAACAAATGTTGACATTCCGCGTTTTGAATTCTGTAATGGCATTGATGTCACTACTCCCTGATTCAAAGTGAATTGCTTTTTTGGATGCCATTGTTATTGACATCAACGCTACTACAAATTTTATGGCTACTTTACTTAGACTCTGCTTTGGCACCAGGCCCAGATTTCCCCTCTAAATAAAATCTCACATTTTTACACGTCAATTTACTCTCCAGTCCAAGTATTTTTAGCCAACCGAAACTCTACCCAGCAGAAAGAGAGAGACAGAGTTAGAAGACGCCTTTCAGTATCCATACATTGTATAACTTACAACATACATCCCAAAATGCACATGGGACATGACAGTTGACAGGTCAAAGGTCAGCCACACGCCCTTCTTTTACTTGGAGGAAAAGAGAATTGAATTATATTATTTTAATCCGGTACAAATAACCATTATTTCTCACACCTCCGCTTGTTAGCTATAAATTATTCTCTCTTGGTAGAGAGAGAGAGAGAAAGGGAGAATAAATACCCGGGTGTTGGTTGTATCGGGTAAAATTGTACTCGTCAGTGGTTATCTAAATGAGACAGAGCTATCTTAATGTTTGCCTTATCTAGTTTATGATCCTCTTACAATCTGAAAACACTAATCTTTATTTCTTCACTTCCCGTGCCCAAAAATACCGTTTTCTCTTGCAATTGTGTTGTTGTTGAGACAAAATGCTCATTTTAATCATTTCTTTGTTTAACTTTCAGGTAAGCATTTGTTCTTTTCATCACTTGACACAAAAGTTGGTGTGGGCTGAGCACAAGATTATGCAAAGTGACGGGTAAGAGAATGCGGTGGAATTTTTATTTTATAATTCCAAAATCTCTTCATCTAAATGTCTCCAAATGGTCTGGTCGTGGTAAATCATGTTTGTGATGATTGTTGGATGGATAAGCCTCAGTTTTGGTGACTTTTTAACTTGTTCAGATAGTTTTAAAGATAGAAGAAGGTTGTGAAACAATGAAATGGTTGCTTTTATTGTTGTTCTCGTTGGGGCAAAAAAGTTAACTACCGTTCAGCACGAGAGAGAGAGAGAGAAGAGCTAAAAAGTTTGGGTACAATAAAACAAAGGCCGATCCATATCAATTCACAAGCCATTAAAACTGTGGCCCATTAAATGAATACGAGGCTCTCTATTGACAGATTTACGTCTGGACATTCTTATGTATCCCTACCAATGGAAATTAGAGCACCTGAGACCCCCCACCGCCCTCGACGCCCCAAACTCCATTATTGCGTGCACTCACTCATTATTGCGTGCTTTGCAAATTTATTCAACAATTAAACGTGGAACAAATCATTGCTAATTGTTGTCTATAAAGTATAAACCTAGCATAATGACTTGACACGAAACAAAGTTGGAATGAGACTTTGTTAATGTAATTTTTGGGTAGTTTTGTGATTGGTTGTTGGAGTGGAAATGGAATAATGAGATAGTGTGCATTTAGTTAAAGAGCAGGAGCGAATGTAAATGAGTCGGCGTTGGTTAAAAATCTCCATTTTCGAAACGTCAATCAAAAGTTGTGATACAGAAGAAGACGAGGACGGAGAATGAGAAGAGAGTGGGCAAAGTAATTCACGAAGCATTTAAAATTAAAATAAAAAATATCACTTCCACTCCCTTCAATTACATTCACTGGCTTAATCAATAGGAGCAGATAGCAAAAGAGAGGAAATATTATTATTGATTTGCGTGTGAATGCCCCTAGTGCTGTATATTTATATCTAAGATTTGGTTGTAAAGTTTAAGGAATAGATCACGAGTGGATGACTTTCCATTTCTTTTGAGCCATTTCATCATCATTTGTGTTGAGCTCCAGTTGATTGCATCCAATTTTTGTGTCTAATTGTCCAACCACACTGCCACTGACATTCTACAACTTCCAGAAGAAGGAAATTAATTGCAGCCAGTCAAGGGAAAGGAAATGCAAATGAACAATTATCGGCACCACAACCAGAATATATTTAGAGAAGAAGGGAAAAAAGTCTTTTGGGGGCAGTTTGGGATTTTTGCAAATGCGAGTTAAACGAAGTGTGAAATGGACTTGAGATTATTTTAATACACCCCCTAGCTGTTAATCACCCCCGGGGGGACTTTGGGCATCAAATCAATTCTACGTATAAATCCCAATTTACCCACTTTCTCCAACTCTTTCACCCTTTCGTCTCCCTTTACCCCATAGGAAATTTCCTCATCTTTCCTGCTCGTATCTAGATTAGAAATTCCATTAGAAGAAGTGGTGTGAATTTAAATAAGAATTAAGGCCGAAGTTGGGAGCAGCTGATAATAATGGCTACAAAAGATAGCATGTGCCCCGAGAAATAAATCAAACTTTTAATCTCCTCCAACACCCGGCCAAAGACTCCTTCTCCCACTTTCTCCGCCATCCACTTCAACAATCTACAAAATCCTACAAAATTTATTTCCAAAACTCTGCGAAAATTCCTAAACAGCTTTCCATACACTGCAATTGAGCTTGGGATAAACTTTGAGAATTTTAATAATAACGGGAGGCAAAGGAGCAACCCAAAGGTTGGGCACAACAAGAGAGCATGTACATGAAATCCTCAAATTTAAATTTAAAATTTCGGCTCTCTTTTGGGACTCTTGACTTTGTATCTTCTTCAGTTTGGAATTTTGGTTGTTGTTGTATTGTAAATGTGGAAGAGGGTAAAAAACTAGGGACGTTCACACTTAATTTTCCATCTTGGAAGAAGAAGAAGAAAATGGGGCTGGAGTTTGTGGACGTTGTTTTTGACTGGAAGTGAGCTCCATCATCTCATCGGTATGGGAGAACTCTGCTTTATTCATCTCCACAAAAAACATTCCCAGCTCCATTCTTGTCTCAGATGGATGGAACACAATGGAAGAAAGAAATCCAACTTTGAATTTATTCCTTTGTAACAAATGCTCCCTTCGTGAAAAAAGCAACCGATGAAATTAAATCCATCTTAACCAACCAAAACTGAATATTTTTCTGGTATACTTACTATATGCACATCCGACATAAAGCATTCTGTCACGGCTCAAAGAATAAGAGGAAAAAAAAGGGGAAAAAAGTGTTTGCAAATATTGAAATGATATGGCAAAAGAGCAATCTTTGGATGGATTATTGAAATTGGACGAGTTTCTGTATTTTGTGAGGAGATTGACGGGGAGAGAAAGAGAGAGCTGACGTTGACAATAACTCCTTGACACTTCCATCCGCCTCCTACACTTTTCCCTTCCATTAAATCTCGCTAAACAGAAGAGTAAATTAAATTAGGAAACTATTTGAAAAATCCGTGTGCGTTGGTATGTAATATTGGCCAGGTAATAATATAATAGATCTGGATCATTTCTTCCCTGAGTGAATCATCAGAGGAAAGGAAGGCTGTCAATCAATTAGAGCCGTCTCGCTTGATTTTCTCACTCTTTTTTTCAATTTTCAACCAAGCGTTTACTTTGGCTACAAAAAATGTGTCCATCAATCAGCTGCCCAATCTTATCAGTTTCGTATCACCTTACTTTGGAAATGCTTTAAAAATTATTGACACTCTCATCATCATCCACCGATTCTCACTTTTGTATGTTCTTTAGAGGGAAGATGATATCGCACACGCGTTGGTGTGTCTAATAGCTAATTGATCATTTGACAATGGCCCATCTTCTCCCAGCCCTTTGTGTTCTTTATCTCTTCCAAAGTCTTTAAAATCTGGATAAAAGGTTGGCTCTTGAGTGCAAGCTACTTTTCCCCTAAAAAATGGCTTTGTCTGAAAAGTTGCATGGTCATGTGGTGAAGCTAAGCTAGAACTGCTTGGGGCAGGGGAAATTAAAATGAAATAAAACGGAGTGCACGTGGTCATTTACTTTGCAATTATTTGCCTCCAACCTCCAATTACGGCAACTAACCCCCACTTTTCCACTTACCACCAACTTCGATAGGGCTCAATAATAAAATATGCAATTACCACCACCACCACCTACTAATGGAATAAATGACAACTTTTAATATAAAATGTAAAGAGCAGGTGTAACGTGGGGCCGGAGGGGGACTAATTTGAGATATAAGTAAGAAGATGGCTACATTCATGTGGGAGAAGATAGTTGAATAATAATAATAATGGGCTAGCGGACGGATGGATGGAATGTGTCTTTTGAGGCTGAGCCGACGGGGCAAAAAACGATGAATAGCAAATGAGATTCTACGCTTTCCTCACATTCCATCTCAAAAGTCTCCCGGATTTACAATTCCCTTCTTCCAAAAGAGTTTTGGGAAAAAAGAAAATGATAGGGGAATATAACATAAGAAAGGATTATGAGGGGGCTTAGGGGGCAAGACGAGACCGGCCAACAAAGAAAGAAAAGAATGGACTTCTTCTCTAACGAATCTTCTTCTTATATGAAGAGAGACATAAATTTTGGACTCTGGACAGCTCGGCTAATGAACTACACAAACTACGGCACAAACAGACCTTAACCTAACTTTTTAATCAGGAAACAAAGTTTTTAATTTTAATTCAAATCAACAGTTGAAATTGGAAAAATCAAATAAAAATTGGAGATAATGAGAAACTTTGTTTTGTGAGATGAAATTTTAAAATTGGATTGAGAACGAGTCAATTAACAAAAGTTTTCTAATCCTTTTCTAAGACAAGTACCATAGTAAGACTAGTACCATTTTATGTTTGTATTTTTTGGATGATTATTAGTGTTTCCTTCCAATAATGAGGATATCAAGAGAGATCTAACAACGCAATTTAAATAATGTATAAAACGAACGTGTGGAAGAAATGAGTTATGGAGTCGTCGGGTAATTGGCGAAAGGGATGAAATGTATACAACTAATAAATCTTTCCCGTCCTTTCGTGTGAATTGCAAATAAGGGAAACTACTGACTGGTGGAAACTGGACCAATTAGTCAAGTCAAGAGTCCGGTGGTTAAAGAATATAAAATCTCGTTTTGAAATCTGATAAAAGTGGTTGTAATAATAAATGGGATTGATGGGAGGGAGAAAGTGATTATTTGTCACTTGGTTTGTGTTTCTGGGCGTTAAAAGATGCGTAAAAATTGAGGCCATTAGAGGGTAAATAAAAATAACAGTTATCTCGACCTGCCTCAACCTCGTAAACATTTATTAATACTAAAACTGAGCATTATGGGAGTTTGAGCCAAGGCTCCAAACTTTGGATTAATTCCTCCTCCGACATCAATTTCCTCAGCCCCAAACTGAATTATTCCCACTCATCAACCATTTTATTGTCTTTTTTATTAGCCTCTAAATGATTCCTCTGATTTCACTCAAAACATGTACATTTTTACTTTCTCCTTGGAGTGGATTCAGATTTTGTGGGTGTCATAAAAGCCGGAGATAATGGATTTGTTTTACGAGATAATATTTTGGGAGTCAGATCATTTATTTGATGGGGGTGATGGGTCGTTTGGAAGAGTGACCAAGAATAAACAAGAGTTAAATAAAAGAGGATGGCCCGCACATTACCGCCCATAAAAACCGTAAAAGAGCAGTTCGGAGCCAATTTGATTTTTCAGGACAAATAAGTCCGGCTTGAATGACCCTTAATCCCACCAAAATTGTCCATTATCCCATCCACTAAAATCCACTACTTCTCAATACATGCTTTCACCACTCCTTTCTCTCCTTCCCATTCCCATTCCCTTTCTCTCTCTCTTCTTGGATAATAATTATTATACAATAAGTGGCCATATTAATTATTGCTAGTGGTGTGGAGGATATGCTGATTTGTTTGACATTGTTGGTGTTTGGTGGGCGTGAAGGTTGTTGGCTTAGGTCATGGCTTAGAATCGGGGAGTGACACGAGAGTGACGGCTTCCATTTCTCACAACCGCCGTGAACCTCCTTCTTCCCATCCTTCAACAAAGTAAACATTCAACACCTTCAGTCAGAGAAAGTTGCGGAAATGCAGATCTGAGAGAAATTAGCAAAAGTGGGACTTGAGGAGTGCATTAGATTAGATGACACTCATATCCATTACGCTTAGGGTTATGAGATGAAAACAGGAATTAACCCATTCACAAAATGTCTTCAACAACAAGAGCGAGGAGGGAGAAGGTTCCCCTCCTCCGTTGTCCACTGCTGGGGGTGTGGCCTCTCCTCATATGTTACTGGGGTGTTATTTCCAAAAGGAGAAAGGTAATTTGGGGGAATTGGGTTCGTAAATAATAATGGAATTTCTGTCCCTCGTCTTCCCTATTGATTTTCTCCCTAGTCTCTTTTTTAATCAGCAAATGGCAATAAAATCCACCCTCAGCAGCAACCACACTCAACTTGGCTCCACTCAGCCAAACCACACTATCCAGCCTTAATTGCAAATTCCCAACAAATTGTGCAAATGGCCTTCTCATCAGTCTCCCCTCCGACGCCCAAAATACATGCATAAGGAGGCTGCTGCGGGATTTTGAAAGCTGGAATTTAATTGATTTCAATGGAAATGCATTTCATTGGATTCCGCTGTCATGAATCCATGAATGGATAAGTGCCACATCCATCTAGACCCCATCCAACAAAATCCCACTAAATCCCACCATCATTTCATACAATGAAAGAGATACAACATAATAAAATGCAAATATACTTATATCCCATCCAACAGGAAATTTGTTTTATGGGGCAATCTGAACTTTAGAGTTTTGCCAAAATAATCTCATCTTCCAACATTTCCCAACTTTTTTGTTCCCTCTCTAGAGACTTGTGTACAAATAGTGAGCAATAAAAGCAAGTATTCAAAATATTCAAATATCATTCGCACTTACATGGCATACAATTACGGGAGCAATAACCATTTCTTCCCAAAACCATGATTTCTGTCATACTCATTTTGTTTTTGTTTCCCCTGCGAGAAGTGGATGAGTGAAGGGATGTAAAATATTCACATGAATTTCCACAACTCTCCTCTTCTTCCTCTGAAGGGTTCTCTGGGCTGATGGATTGGATGGATATGGCACTCGAGAATTCCCAAACACAATATTTGAGAATATTATACTTATTGGTCACTCTCGTATTCATTTCTGTAAATAATAATGCAAACAGAAGCCGACGGAGAAAAGTTATCGTAGTACATACAAAGCGCATCTTAAATCTGGGCATTATCTCCGTCAACAATGAGATGGCCAATCGTTAAACCCTTTTAACGGATTTTATTGTTATCAGGTTAAACAATGCTTGTTCGTGGCACATGCAGCAGGAGTAATCAAGTCCATTGTTAGCCCCGTCTTATTGTTTCTTATTTATTATCTACTTGCAAATCAACGTGCTAAAAGAGCCAAAGTATCCCGCAGCTACTTTTTCAATTTTGTAACTTTTTAATTCCTAAATTATAGTCTGGGCTTTGGCTAACTAAGCGAGTATTTATGAGGATGAACAATAATAATAATAATAATAATCGCATGCCCACTGTCAAACACCATTTCCCTTTGTCTTCTTTCACCTCCGGCAAACTAATCACAAAACAACCAACTAATCAATTCATTAACAAAATTCAACCCAACAATAATCAACTATTTGCTGGTTAATGAGGAGGAAAATATTTTAAACTCATAATTATTGCAACCCGGAGGCATTTTTAGCAACAAAAAAACACACACATCTTCCAATCTTTTGCTCAGCCCATAATATCCAAAATATTATTATGGCTTTTATGATATGATGAAATTATTATTATTAAATGCTTTTAAAATTGGCATAATCCCCATAATTTTTTGTTTGCAGTACTGAGTTTGCGGAACACACAGGACGAGGAGCCGCCGGACCCCCAACTGATGAGACTGGACAACATGTTGATAGCGGAGGGTGTGGCGGGACCAGAGAAGGGGGGTGGGGCCGGCGCCGCGCAAAATGCATCCGCCGCCGCAGCCACCCAAGAAAACGCCATCGAACATTCGGACTACCGTGCAAAGCTGGCTCAAATCAGACAGATCTATCACCAAGAGCTCGAGAAATACGAGCAGGTAAATGTCGAAACGTTATTTAACCTCTTTTTTCAAGGGACGAGAGATTTATGCCTTCAAGTTAATAAAAGAAGAAGAAGAACTCTCTTTCTCTTAATAGATGAGTGGCTGGGAGTTAATTTGAGTTTGGAGAAGTTGAGTGTTTTTCCAAGATAAATTAAAAAGTAATTTGGTTAAAAATGAGGGAGAAGAAGGGAAGGAGCAAATGGACACCCGGGGACTGGAGCCATTTAATTCCAATCTAAATTCCACAGAGGAAACTTTCTCCCCGAGAAATCGATACATGGAAAAGTAGTTGAATTTGACACGAGAATATCAAGACGTTGGTCGTTAGTCCCCTTAGGCCACCACGCCCACCCGCGTCCACAAAATTTATTACCCACTAAAGCCAACCACGCCCACGCTCCACAAACAAAGCCCGCCCCCCGGCTGCGACGGGGAATTTGCAAATTGTTACGGGGGGAGTGATTGATGGGGTAATTTGTGACGGAAGGAAGTAGGTGCTGCATATTTTGTAGGAGAAGGGAATAATTGGGCTTTTTTAGCTATCCATATAATTTGCATATCCCATCATCATCATCATCATGCTCATTAACCAATGGGATCCAATCCACACTAATTACCTTTGTTTCTCTCTGATTACGAAATGACTTTCCCCACGAGGAGGGAGAGAAAGTAAAGTTATTGAGTAATTGAGCATATTGTGAGATATCTCCAGAAAAATATGTTCTCAGCATTTTTCACTCGGACTGTCCATGCATGAGAAGTTTGCGTTTTTTGTGTTCCCAGTTGACAGTTGTTGGTTGAAGAGAGTTTTGTGAAAAATGGCCAGCTTTTTAATAAATAATAGCTCCCGTGGACAACAACTGAGGGGACACACAATGGCCGCTTCCTTTCAATGACAGAATACTGCCAATTTCATTTTCTTGTAATCCAACAATTGCCATTTATTATGTTCTTTCTTTGGGAGGTGGGGCGAAGAGAGAAAATTTTGAAGTGAGATTTTGTTTGGTGAATGAGCTTCCCCGGAGTGATCCTGGAGAGGGATTAAAGCCTTACTGATTTTTATTTGATGTCTTCTCAAAGGACAGAAATGATCTCTCTCCCGTCGCGACACGTCCTCCACCCGCTGCTCCGCCAAACTCACAATCCATACACAATTATTACTGCTCCCATTCGCAAATTTTACAACATTTCCCTCAGATTTTAAAGGAGTTCATAAATATTAATGTGCGGTTGGTTGGCTGGATTGATATTGAGTGACACTGACATGACATGATGCTTTGAATGTTTGAATACGCAATCCAATCTTTTGGAATTGTCTGAATTCAGTTCAAATTAAATCACTTTTTATCCACACCAACCAAATGCGCACCTGTCTAAAAGCAGAATCAAAAATGCACTTAGGCTAAGTGAGTGAGTCTTCCTCACACAAAACCAATTCAAATATTTATGCAAACATGAGAGAGAATAAAAAATTGCAAATGTCATAAGTAAGCGTATCCATTACATTATCTTTTTTCATGGGAAGCAGATTTAGGCAGGGATATCAATGGGGCAGAATGATACCGGAGTTTACTTATTTTGACCTAAAAAATTCCAGGGATGTAAGTTGTTGGTGGATTTCTTGATTAGTTCTCCGCCATTTGATGTTCACATCCCTCTGGAATTTGTAATGGAGGTGGGCTTTAATTGTGGGTGGAGAAAGGCTGGAGAAAGTGGGAATGTGATTTAGTCATTGTTTGGATGGAATCAACAATCGTATCACGTCCAAACTTTTCACAGTTGGATTCCTGGCGATTACGATTTACTGCCGACACTATATACCCACCAAAATAATTCCATTCTCACACTTCATCTCCAGAATTCCTACTCATTAACCCAAAATAAAATATATTCATTTTCTCTTAAAATTGTCTGTTCTGCAAAAGAAAGAATGGGAAAAGCGTTATTGAAATGTATGGGCAGTTATGGAAGGTTTTGAGGGATTTGTGCGGCCTAGTCACGTCCCCTTCGTTTTGAATAGAGTTAAATAAAGAAATATTGCTCTTTTCTCCATCTCATCTTCAATTCCGGTTAAGTAGATCACGTCTCCCCCATTTAGCCTCCTTCCTCTTAAATAAACACTCAATCCATTCTCCCTTTAAGGCTCTCCTTTTTAAAAAATTCTTGTTTTTGGTTTGCAGGCATGTAACGAGTTTACGACGCACGTGATGAACCTTTTGCGCGAGCAAAGTCGAACGCGCCCCATAACGCCCAAGGAAATTGAGCGGATGGTGCAAATTATTCATCGCAAATTCTCCTCCATCCAAATGCAACTCAAACAAAGCACTTGTGAAGCCGTGATGATCCTCAGGTCCAGGTTCCTCGATGCCAGGTAATTTAAGACATTCAAATTTTAATCAAATTTTAATCAAAGCTGGAAGCAGTAGTTGGCATTGGAAAAGAATAAATTATAGAGGGGAAATGTTATAATCTACTTGAGGAACAATAGAGTTTAATTTAGCATTTGAATTGAAGTTGGAGTGAGACATCACAAGTTGATTGCTCCCTTTATTATTTCACTCCCAACAGAAACTGATACTTTTGAATGGATGGAGCCCATAGCGCTATACATCCACCTGCCCAAACTATTATGCTAATCTCGCAAAAGAAGCTTTAGAGTCCGAGGGCTTTAGCTCCATAGCTAAATATGAAGAGGGCAGGGATTTATAAAATATGTTAAATTCAACTCTGATTCTGTATACAACAAACACGAACATGTTACTATTCATGTGTTGGATAGAGTTTGAGATTTATGTGGATGATTTGTAGATGAGATTAGAGGCCCCCTGTGGGCTGAGCAACATTGCAACTATTCCAACTATCAAGTAGCAATCCATAATGTTCCAACAATGTGACCAAAAAGAACAAAATTATTTCAACTACTACTTACTTACTTGTACTATAAAGCTCCCATTTAATAAGTTCATTAGAGCATCAAAATTTCCATATTTTATCCACTTTTTTCTTGCGGAATTGTATGTAAGCTACTACAATAAATCTGTGCAGCCAAGTGGCTCTATATAATGACAAATTTCAACAAAATAAATGTTTACAAATCACACTCCCGTTGGACTCGGGCGAAGAAAGATAAATGACAATAAAATGAAATAAATGGACTCATTTTACGGACTGGTGTAAAGTGGCGAGTTCTTCTTGTAATGGATGGACATTTTTTTTGTTTTACAGATAGAGGGTGAAAAATCTTTATTGTTGTTCTGGGCCAATTAAATTTTTACAACTTGACCAGCAATTAACACGTGCCAATAATAATAATATAATTCCTGTTTTTGGTGGATATTTAATTTTGCAAACAAGTTGTTGGATGTTGTTGATGTCTGCTTGGTTGGGTTGGAAAGACAAAGAGGTGGATGAGAGTTGACGGGAATAAAGGAGCAACTTCAGATCCGATTTTTCGGATGAATTCCGCACTAAATTCCCACATTTTATACTTGGCTGCCTTTTCAATTTCAAAATTTCTTCGCTACATTGAATTGAGATGAGAATTTATAATTTAATATTTAGCACCAATTAACGTCACGTCATAAGACAAAAGTTGTACGAGTATTTTTAGCCCAACTTTGAGACGCGCTGTAATTAACAAAAGTTGAAGTTCTTTAGTTTCTGCTGCTGTATAATTACCAAAAGTTAATGCAATTAGTTGGTTGTGAAAGCAAAAAACAAAGTTGTTGTAAATTGTCACTTTGACTGTCACTTAGTTAACATTTAAACTGTCAGCTCTTCATGATGTCATGTCACGTCACTCCAAGTCAATTCTACCTTGGACGTCACTAATTATCATCCATACTGTACAGCATTTATATATTATCATCACTGCTGTCACTTTATCAAAATTGTAGGCCAGGAGGAATTAATATTAAAAGAATAATATATTTCCCTATTTGGCAAAAGTTTGTGATGATGAGAGCCATGTTAAATATGACAAAGATTGGATGAGACGCAAAGGGGATTAAAAACTTAAAAGTGACTTGATTGGATTAAGTACACTTTGTCCCGTCCCCGGTAAAACATAATTCGATAAAAAGGCTTTCTCTTTAATTTTACGTGATCTAATAACTTGATCTCATCATCATCAGATCAAGGAGATACATTCGGCCAACGGGATTTCAGTAGGAGAAAGTTCTCCTACTACACACTGACTGTGTGTGATTTATGCTCGGTTTTTCTCTGTGACATTTTTATTGAAAGTGACCCTCGTCTTGTGCTCTGGATCTGTAGTTGTCAACTCCATCCCCTGCTTTTGCAACGTTAGCAAAAGGTTTTTTTTTGTCTCTCCACTTCTTACTTTCTCTTTCGGAATCCGGGAATTAAGTGAGGGGACAACTAATACGCTTTTGAAACAGCGGCTCTCTTGTGTTTTATCCTAGGGCCTGGAGTTGTAGCCAACTTAAGCTTTGGCTGGTGGGGTGAGTGAGATAGATCCCGGATATCCCACGATCGATACTCACTCACACCAACCAAAAGCTCCCAACAACAAAATAAAAGAAACTGCTCGGCGACAAAAACAAAAACTCACCAGAATGGAATGACATGAGAATGCTTCCACTTATTTTCTCCAAAACCACCACCGCCGCCATGCCTTGGTTCTTGTTTTGGATTTTGGCAATTTTAAGTGGGCAAAATAAGGGATGACTGCACATAGTACATGTTCTGGATGAATTGGTTGGGAGATAGAATAGAAATTGGATGGAGTGAGCCGAGTGAAAGTTGTGGCAGTTGGGCTTTATGGGATTTGGCAACAACTGCTCATAAACGCCAGCAAACTAACCAAGCAAACTAAGCAAGGCTTCTTCTTCTTCTTCTTGTATCACTTTCTCAGAAACGATTTATAGAAAGGCCATGGTTGAGTTGCTCTTTAATGATTAATGCGAGCTTGGATAGGCTTTTAAAAAGATGAGGTGCATGCAAATCCAACTTTTCATGAATTTTTCATCAGTGCTTTCCCTTCACCCTCCACTCACTCAATATCTCCTCCAATTCTCATCTCCTTCTCAGAAAAGACCAGCCAACGGATGACGATTTTTTTTGTTTTTTTTGGCGTTGGAATTTAATACGGATAAATTGGCCAGTTCCCCGTGCTTTTATGCAATTTGTGGGAGTGAGGTAAAGAATGGGGAGACCCCCCACCGAGCCCCCGGCGTTGCTCCCTTTTGTTGTTCAATGCAGTGCCAATTACTGGGAGCCATACGATATAATCAAGTCAGTGACACCCCAATGATACGATTTATTCATTACCTTTTCAGGAGAAAGCGGCGGAATTTCAGTAAACAGGCGTCTGAAATATTAAATGAGTATTTCTACTCCCACCTGAGCAATCCTTATCCTTCCGAAGAAGCCAAGGAAGAGTTGGCCAGGAAGTGTGGTATCACAGTCTCTCAAGTAAGACCACCTTATCTCCCTCCCAATGATAACCACCAATACCAATACATGTTATGATTTTTGTCGCAGGTATCTAATTGGTTCGGAAACAAGAGGATACGATACAAGAAGAATATTGGGAAAGCACAAGAGGTAATTTAACTTTCTTTTTTGTTGTATTTTGCTAATAAAAGTCCTTTAATGGAAACCACTTCCACCAAACGAGTAGTAGGTAGTGTTGTGTGCTTTTAGGACCCTTTAATTACGTAAATTCATAATTGTTTTCCACTCTAGGAGGCAAATCTGTACGCAGCCAAAAAAGCAGCCGGTAAGTATCGTTCTCGTGGTAAGTCTTTCTCGGACTTGCTTTCTTTTGGGTCTGCCAACCTCAGCCACCCAACAAAATATACAAGCTCCATCCCAGGAGATAATGGGCTTATCAAATTATTAGCCAACAGGTTGCCCTAACTGTCACCCGTCAGTCATTTATTTAGTGAGAATTAGCCACAAGCTCGGCTTGCCAATCAAGGGATAAAGGAATCAAAGCTCATCATCCTTCATTTCATAACTCATCTAATCAACTTTGTCCATTAGTAATAACAAACAAGACAGACAGAAACTCTTCCACTTTCATCAGCATCATCTCCCTCTCCATGAATTGGAGTCAAAGTAGTCAATTTTTGTGTGAAGGTATCTCTTTAAAAAGGGAGTTGTGTAAGAGGGAATTATGTGAGGTTTGGAAGCGGTGATGGATAGTAGTGGCAAAGAAAAGCTCGAGCGTTGGTTAGTGTAGGAATTTTGGCCCCTCTGAGAAAACGGCAACAAGAAGACGTTGTAACTCTGTTGTAGGGGGCAAAGTTTGGCCAACGGGACTCTCTCTTTGATATATTAACTCTATCCAAACCCACACCTATGTGATACGTTGTATTTCATTATCCGGGGCAAGCTTTAACAAGATGTCCCACGTTGCCCCAAATAAGTTTATCAAGATGATGCACTTTGATAACTCCTCTTTGTTTGTTTGTTTGAGGTGTTTACAGAGATGGCTTAAAGTAAGTGGCAATTAAGGAGGAGTCTTTTTGAGATTTTGCATCAGATCCTGCTTGTAATGGACTCTAAATGGGGATAATTGGGTCCGTAACAGTTCAATAAAACAAACTGCTGGAAGAAATGCTCATTTTTATTTTATGGGCCCTTATTTCGTTCCGGGGTGACCCTTTACACTTTTATAGCCCCACTCAACTAATCTACGAAAGCCATAATCGCCTTTAGTATCTTGCTAATTGCCCCAACAAACAAATTACTCTGTCGTAAAACCCACAATAAAATAACGGGTGGGGGTGGTTTGGGTTGGCAATCTCAACGTTCCCTAAATACTCATTTCTCTCTTTTGATGGATATTGTCTAATTGGCATTTGTTTTTGCTACAAGGTGCAGGATCCCCGTACAATATGGCAGGGACGCCTGGACCCTTAATGAGCCCTGGCCCCGGTCAAGACTCCATGGGATATAACATGACCATCAACGGCTCAGACTACAACTCACCCCAGGTCAGTCTCACGTCCAAAATAATCCTTATAACATGTTTGTCCTTCTGCCTCATTTTATATACTACACTACATAAATACGTACATACATACAAAACTACCAAATAAGCCACAAATCCTTTTAAAGGATAAATCAACTCTTTTTTTTATTATTTAACTGCTATTTACTGAAGCCAAAGCATGTGGGTTTATGTTTTTTATGGAAGTGGCCATTTAAGGGGCTATTAGGATAAGAATAATTTGCAAATAATGTGATGAGACAAGCTAATAACTTATTATTTGACGCAGGGATATGGAGATGGTTCCATGGGCTATGATAGCAGTATGCATCCGGTGAGTGTGAGTGATATTTTATTTATTTATTTACCACTACTTAGTAATTATCCTCCACCTCCAAGAAAAAGCATACAAATAGCAGGAGTGAAAGCGTTTTCAAAAGATGCTTTCTCTTTTTATCTTTCGGCCTGCTTCTTAGTTCTTTGGCTTGGTTTATTTGTCGGTGGGGATGGAGTCACGTTTTATTTGGAATCGATGTTGATGTTGACAGAAGGGAACGCATAAATCCTCCACTAAAAAAGTGAAAGTCTTAAAAAACATTTCCGACTTTGTTGGAAATGTGCATAACCCAGAAATATGGAAGGATGGATGGACAAGAAGAGAGTTGAGATTTTTGTAAATTCCTTCCAAAGAAAAACAGGATTTTCTTCTTCTTATATTCATTCTTGTTGTGGAAAAAGTGTTTGGAGTTTGGCGATTTCCCAAAGTCCAGTCAACGGGCGGTCTGCTCTGGCGTCTTCTTCCCAGTCTCACAAATAAACGTCTTTATACACATTCATTCCCCTTTCGTCCATCCACAAAATCTTAAAAGAAAACCCCTTTTCTTTATAATAAAGTACAAGACTCTACCGCACTTTTCATTTATTGACCCTTGGGGACTTGACAAAAACAAACATTGAATATTTGGAATTTAGACAAAAGTAGAAAGAACCCCCACCGACATTTGTATGCTGACCTCCATTCGGCTCACAACAGAAAAGAGCAGCATCAGCTATTTGCTTCTACTTATATATTTATTACAATATTCTCTCTTTTTTTGCTTTTTCTTATTCGTTTCATTTGGGGACATAGAGCCATCCTTCTTTGATGGGGATTAAGGCTCCTTCGTCATCCTCCGCGTCCTCTGCAAACTCCAGACCAAGTTCTGCCCCTTCTTGGCCAATACCACCGCCCCCAAGGGAACAGATCCCAGATTTTCCCCCACTCCAATTACACCCCCCTGGGGAAGAGGAAGATGGGAGCGAAGAGGAAGAAGAAGAAGAAGAGGAGGAGGAAGAGGATGATAATAATCAAGAACAGACTTTGTCAAATACTAAACCCAATGGAATTTCCAATAAGCGAAGAAAACTATGAAGGCTTCATTCTTTAGTTCATTATATTTTAGATCAATCGGTTCGTTTCTTTTATCTTTTGACTGCAATGCAAAAGCTAACTTTTTTTTCCTTTTCACATAATAATCCCTGCTTTGTTTAAACAAGGGCTGATTTACCCTAAAAAAAAGTGTGTCCCCTTTAGATATCCAACGTAGAAAGTAGAAAAAGATTCAACGACTGTTTTGATTAATTGTGTGTTTAATTACTTAATTGCAGGATGACGAGTTTTCCGACGAATGTTGAAAGACGCCAAGACATTAAAGCCTCAAAACTAAGTTTCCTACTACTAACTACAATATTAAACTGTTGATGTTCATCCTGCGGACGGAGAGAAAGGAGAAGAAACAAAAGCTCAACCCTCGTATGGCTAATTACATAAATGTACATTTACTCTACATATATTCAGGAGAGACACATTGTGTTAATATTAATTATTTTATTATTAAAGTTGTTTGTATATTTAATACTATAAGATTTTGTTAAGCGTATAAAATGTTGCTGTTTTTATTAACATAATGCAAATTAGATTAAACTTAATTAAGCAAAGTTAAGTACAGGGAAAGAAGACAAGCGAATAATTTTCTACGTAAACAACTTTCCGTTTAATAATTCCTTCAAAATTTCAAAGAACTAAAAAACTATTTATTCCTCTCTCAGTTTCACATTTAACAATTTTCGTTTCTCGTGATAATAATTTGGCCATTTTATTCTAATTTCTTATAAAAATTATATAATGTTAATCACAAAGGAGAAATGAAACAAATGTGAACCCAAGTATACTAAAAACTGAATGCAACATATTGATAATCTTTTATCCTCACTTTCCCACAATAATAACTAATTATAATGACTAATTACTTGTTAATTAATTAAGCTATTGGATTACTACAAGCGTAACAAATGCGTGGCTTGAAACTCCATGCAATCAATCACCTTCCAATTGAGAACGAAGTATACGATTCAAAACACATCCAACAAACTCTATAACTAATAATAATCATTATTTAACAAACTCTGCAAAACTCTTAAATTGTAGCCAGCTACAAACTCACAACAAATATGAATTTTTAGCAACAACTTTCATATTCAAATTTACAATTGCTCTCTTCAGCAAAATGATGCTGTCTGTGCTTTATAATAATGCTGCAATTTATTCATTTATTTCTGGACCAATTAATTATTCAGTCAAGTTGTATAAGTATAATGTTACGTTCAAATGTGAAATTTGTGTCAAATTCAAAATTTATATATGTAAAAGCGTTTATTCAACAAACGTTTTGATTTGCTGCCTTTACTATATAGTTTAATGTTTTTTTTTTCGAATGATGCAAAATATTCGGTTCCGTTTGTTTGTTTTTTTAAGATATAATTTGAATCAGTCATCAAATGTTAATTTTGTAAAAGCGATAATTGCAAAGAATGTACAAATTTTAGGCAATTTTAATTAGCTACAAAATTTTTACTACCTGCCTCCTTTAGTTGGCAACCTTAAAAAATTATATTAAAAGTTTGCAATTACATACAAATTGAGAGGAAATTAAAAGTGTGAGTGAGTTATATTGCTAATTGTAAATATTGTAATTTATCGGAAGTATGTAGAGTATAATTATAAGACAAATGTAAATGATGAGGTAGCTATATAATAATTAAACTAATTTTATATAGGAAGCGTTTTTATTTCGAAATATTTGCATAAGTTAAGTGAGATGAACCTGATTTCGCCTGCATTTTACATGTGAATGCCGTACATGAGAATGATCACTTATTTATATTAGAAGTACAATTAATTAGGCAGAGGTAACTAAACTAAGTGAGTTAATACGTGACTCTCTTTTTGTCCCATTCGTCAATTCATGACTGAGTATTCATTAATTAATATTATTATTCAATAAATTACACATTTCCAGAAAACAAATACTTTATTTTTGCACTAATTATTCAACTAAAAAATTCAGATAAGCGTCCTAATTTCAAGCTTTGGAAATTGTTAAAAGTCCTTGTTTTGGAAGGGGCAACGTATAACTTTGACCTTTGGCCATGTAGTCATTCACTTCCATCCAACCAGTACCCAACTGAGATCAACATTCGAGAAGTTAACAAAAATATTCAAAAATAATTATCAAATCTAATTGATATATTTACCTTGTCATCTTGACGGAGATTGTCCTCATCATAAATAGCGAATCTTAGTCTCTGTGTAAAACAGAAAAGAGATGCATAAAAAATCAATTTACTTTGAATTTTAGTTGTTATTCATACTTGATCTTTCTTGCTGTCCCATTGGAAAGAAAAGGAGTCTCCCCACGATGGATTCCTGTCATTATAAATTATAGTTAGTGAGGAATTATCAAAAATTTGTTTGTTGGTGGTTACCGTGTACTGGACACGGTTGTACTTCGTCCAATCTCACGCTCTTTTCCAGAAACACCATCAATTGCATAAATAATCACTATATAAAAGGATAAAAACATTTTAAATTGAAATAGATGCGATTGGGTAAATAATGCATATATATACCAACCATAAGGATCTGAGCTTCCAGGAATGAAACCAACATCGTCTTTTGTTGGAAGGCCACTTCCTGCAACTTTAAATCTGAGATTTGCAGTGGTGGGAGTTCCTGCGGGCAGAGGAAGTTGACCCAAAGGAGTGTTGGCATCGGGAGGCGATTGTTTGTCGGCAGATTGGATAATAATATATCTGAAATATGTTTATGCATTTTTTTGTGTTATTTCGTTTTCTCTTTTTTCCAAGTCTTGGCTATAACTTTACCCTTTGTCTTTATCCAGTCTTGCAGAGGTCAATTGGCCTTTGTCCACATAATCAGCAACATTTATCCAAGTTCTTCCCACAGCTAAAATTAGATAAGACGTCGTTAGTTTTTTTGGGAACAAGTTAAACCGGATTTTGGATTATTATTTATTGGTGTGGTGTCTTACTGTCGTCTTCGCGTAAGTTATCTTCATCGTAAACCTTTATCAGCCACCACTGAAAACAACGCTAATTAGTATGCTAATCTATTCAATGCATCATTCGGCCTGGATACAACTTTTGCGACTTTGAGAGCAAAATTTGGCATTCATCACAAATTACCTGATTTTTGTTTCGTTGAAACTGGTATTCAAAGATAGAGCCCCAGTTGGGATTCTCCTGATAATTACAAAGGTATTTTAGTATACAACTTGAAAATGTAAAACATTAAAGGGGTGTGGCAGAAGGGATGCAGTAAATGAGCAATTAGTAAACGGGGCATACTGAGAATAAAACTTTTTTTTGCAAATCGTTTGTTTCATAATCATACCTGATCGCTAATTGTGTCCGATCTGAAGAGCTTCTTTTTGGTTTTGCCATTATCAGTGCTCTCGTATAATTCGAAATAGCCATCCGTTGTCCCTAAAATATGAAAATCATTGATAATTCACATAATTTTACCCCTCATTTGTTCAAATTAATTTACCAATATTGTCTTTGTCTGGGAGGTTTCTGGAAAGGGACACCAAATAAATTAGTTAGGTTAAGAAGTGTTTTTCACTCAAATAACAAATTATGTATTTATACCTTCCTGAAACTTTGAATCTCAATTTTGCGGATGAAAGGGGCGCAGAATGGACAATGGCTAAAGAAGCCAAAACCAGCAAAATGCTCAATTTGCTCACCATCTTAATTAAGGGAGAGTAAGAATACAAATGATTGTGAAATCAGGTCTGGAGTGAGTTTTATTCATCTTGGAAGCAGTTTCTAAAAACAAGACAGGTACCAAAGTCGTAAACAACAATTACATCACCGCATATCCAATTTGCATATTTCCACTAAACTCAAAAACAACAAAGGGTGCAATAATTAATTTTAATTTACGTACGTACATATGCAGACGACACAAGATGATGTCAACTGAAGACGAGGGAGATGATATACTGCCACTGCTCGCAGGAAGGTGGACAGGTACATTTTTAAATAATTTGCTTCTTTTCGCAGTTAGTCATAATAGTTGTAAAATATTCATATTAATGTCCATTAAATAAACCTTCAGAGCATTGTACATGTAGCCCGAGTCAGGGATTTGTATTACTCTTCATGTAGAATAACTGTATTTTACTCTTTGGAATATATGGTGGCCCTTAAAAGAGCCATTGGTTTCCGACGATGAAGAGTGGACAGTGATGAGGGTCGAATGCCAAAGGGAAGAGACTACTTCTCAATAGTTGACGTGTATTTTGTGACGGCTTTTGTCCCTTCGGAGACGGCGTGTTTTGCGAGTTCTCCAGGAAGCAGAAGTCGAACGGCCGTCTGAATTTCCCGAGAAGTGATTGTTGACCGCTTGTTGATTTTGGCGAGACGGGACGCTTCGGAGGCGATGCGTTCGAAGATCTCGTTGACGAAGGAGTTCATGATGGACATGGCCTTGGACGAGACGCCGGTGTCCGGATGGACTTGCTTGAGAACCTTGTAGATCCCTCATCTTGAGTTCACCGACAGAAAGGGAATATGAGACACTCTACAAGAAACGATTGGTATTACCTTGTCGTGTTTGGACAGACGGACGGACATGAGGGGACAAAGCCCTAACTCGGGCTAAAAATTATGGAGACAGCTATTGACTTGTGTGTATTTGCACTTTAGTTTGGAGCTAACAAACATTTATGTATATTTTATAGTGGATATGAAAATTAAAAGGCAAGACTTTAATTGTCCAAGTTATTTATGGAATGGTCATCCTTGTCTTTCAGCCAATAATGTTTTTAACATATCAGTTTCTAAATAAAGTTGCATCGGTTTGTTTATATTTAAACTGACATTTTTATTGAACACTTGCTGTGACAAAGATCTTTGGTGGCAGGACAATAATTAGCATAAAGGATGATTTCGTCTAAAGGTTGACTGTTTGTTGACTGGACCTAAATAGACATATAACCCCAAAATTATCACCCAATTGGTACAGAGTGCCAAAAATTTGTGTAAATTGTAATATCCAATGGGTTTTTACCTTTTTCTCCAAACAATTACCCCCAAAACAAGAGCAATTAAAAGGAAGAGGATAAACAAGCCCAAAAATATAAAAAACAAGGTTTGATATGTTTCCAACTCTGAAATATTTTGTCCTAGACTTCGAATATATGGGACAGTCCGCAGCCAAAATAATGCTTCCTATATTACACACAAAATGCAATAAAATCAAACATTTTTTGTAATTATTGTGCAGACCCCTTTGCGGTAATCTTGGCCCATTGGCGCCGGAATTGATGTGATGTTGTAGTAATTAATATTTCCAGGTCGAACTGGCCTCCATGGAACGGCCCCAGGGATGTACTGCAAAGCGGATGAAGGATTTCTGGTAAAATGTTGGTAATTTTTAAAATAACCAACAACATAATCTGGAATGTTTTCAAATAAATTACCCTGAAGATGCAAAAGCTGTCCAAAGTTTTGTCATTATGTCCGACACTCTTTCGTCAACAGGAGTCAGCTTTTCATTTAGATTTCCAGGAAGAATGTTAAACGGTTCAAAAAGATAGAACCTGCGTATATGTAAAATTTCAACAACATCACGGAAAATAACTTTTCACTCACAATTCGTCACAATGTGAAATGCCATGGTCAAATAGAGCATGATGGACTCCAACTTCCCTCAGACTTCGTATCTGTTTGGACATCACGGAAGGAGATCTGGGCGTTTTGTGCGTGAATAAATAAGAGTAAACTGAGGAACGAGAGCCTGCGCTGAGCTTCTCCAAGAATTTCCAATGACAGCTATAAGTTGCAATGTCCCCAAGAAGTTCAACCATTTCAGAAATTGCCAGCTTTGTCTCATTTTCTACATTAATCCCTTGAAAATATTGAGTTTTAACTGCATCTGTCACAACATCAATTTCAGTGTCATCGTCCAACATTGAGGTTAAAATTTTAGGGATCAATTCGCCCTCAAAGTATTCAGTGTTTCGAAATTTTTCCGTTCCAGCCATCAAATGAATTTCAGAATAGCTCAACAATCCCTGCAAATATAAATTATCCTAAAACGATCAACTTAACTTTGTGCTAATTTACCTCATCCGTCACAACTCCAGCCATTACTGGTACCTACATAAATAGTATGGGCAAAAGTTCTGTTACAAATGTAAACCAATTGTTGTACTTGAAAAACAAAAATACTTGTGCGAAAGCTCCTGCTTCCATTAGTTCTTCAGGATTTCCTGGGAGCACTGCATCGTCCCCTCTCCATTTATCTACCACTGGGGCTGTTCTTATTGGGAAAACCCAAATTTCTGCCATTTTTGCTTGTGTATCAATAAGTTCTTCCACAGATTTCTCTTTGAGGCAAACTGCCAACTCCTCAGAATCTCCAGAACATCCCACAGCTTCTCCAATTGCATGTGCATATTCTGAAGGATTGGATTCAACGGCCCAATCGCAAAGAGCATTTCCAGATTGAAGGATTGCAGAATGGAAGAGGAAATCCCCTTAAAATTCAAAGAAAATAAATTATTATTCTCGAGTTGACAATTTAGTTTACCCGTTAAAAACTTTTTTGGCAGAGCTTTAAGAACATGAGCATGCTCATTAATAATCCTACTTACAACACGCGTGCAAAATATCACATAGAAAATAGACCAATGGCAAAAAATGGTATGCAAAACATGTACCAAAAGATTAAGGATAGATGTAAGAAATATTTTAGCTCTCATTTCGCATTTGAGTTTTGACAGTGTTTCTGATTTGATATTAATAGTATTAATGACTATATATAAATACTTACCAAATGCTCTTGGGGACAACGTTAGCAAGTGGACTGAGGCACTTCCGGCAGAGTTTCCAAAGATTGTAACTCGGCCAGCATCTCCACCAAAATCTTAATGCATCACATTAATTATTATAAATTAAAGGGAAACGCAAAGATTGACATTTGCTTTTAGAACTTACGACGGATATATTTTTGCACCCATTTTAAAGCAGTTATTTGATCAAGGAGCCCAAAATTTCCAGGAATATGGCTATCTCCAGTGCTCAAATAGCCCAGCACTCCAAGTCGGTAATTGAGAGTGACCAAGATAACATCTTGCTTCATCAACTTCCTAGGACCCCCTTGATCTGCAGACCCCATCATGTATCCCCCGCTGTGGAAATACACCATCACGGGAAGCTGGCTTCGGGAAACCGTCCCCCCTACCCCAATCCCCCCTCGACCTCCAGTTGCTTTAGTATATGATTTTTTTGACATTATTAGATTGGTTAAAGTTTAAAACTTAATTGAGAGCTATTACCTGGAATATATGGAGTGTACACCTAAAAGAATTATTATAAAAAATATTGTATATAATTCTAATTTTAATTAAGGAGAATTATTACGTTAATGAAAAGGCATTCTTCAGAACCCACTGGACGTTGGCCAGCAATTCCCCATTGAGGACAAAGGGAACCTGACTGCGTTGCTTGAATCGTTTCCCCTTTCAATTCTTTTAGCACGGGTTCCTTTAACCATTAAGTGTTCATTTAATATTATTATTAATATTAGATTACAAATATTACTTGAAATCGCTCAGCTCTGGCATATTCAATCCCTTTAAATGCATAGTAAACTCTTGGACTTCGATCTCTGTCCGTGTTTTCCCTTGTCCCCACAATAATTCCATCGGGGGTCTGAAGGGATACTCGATTATCTTGTCCTTGAACAACAACGGACACAAATAAGACAGTTCCGAGTAAACTAACAAGTAAACTAAAGTTGGGCATGATTTATGATGATATATGAAAATCTGTCAATCAGAGCAACCAGTGTCGGCAGCCGATTCCTCTAGTTAACTAAGTAAACATATTTAGTTGATTCAGAAAGAGTTAACTACCGCAAATTGAGTAAATTTAATTGAACGCCAACTAACCGACTAAATTGGCCTCTTTACAAATCGGGACCTTAACACTGGATCCCCCAACCAAAAGATCTTGCTTCTGAATCAAAGGCAAGCAAACTGGCAAAACATTGGTGTTGTGGGCTTATCTACTTTCAATGTCCCAAGAGTATCTCTTCATAAGCATCTAAATACATGTGAACATACACTGCATGCTTTATGGCTTAGCAAATCTTTCAAAGAATGTTAAATTCGACTACTCACCAATTCTCTAAAAATAAACTAAAGCCAAACTCTTCACTTTTGCAGTGCATGGATTTTGCACGAGATAAAATGAGACAAATTATTATCCATCTCATCTCAAGAAAACATCATTAAATAATTATATAATTTCCTGCAGCAATTACTCTCAGTTTATTGCCCCATAATAACAGATCACCCCCCATTTTATTTATTTTTGAATGTTATTAGTCATCACCTATATTTATGAATATAAACAGAATTGGCTTTAATTTTGGGTTTTTGTGCCAAACAGTTATATTTTGGATTTGAAATGCTCTTGAATCTTGAACTTAGACATTTCAGTGCAAATACATATTTAAATATTGTCCAGATGCCACAAGTTATTAGAGGACTGATTTATTCCCATTACGTTTTATGAACCATTTGATATCATAATAGCTTCTGTTTGTTCTCCTTGTATTTTTACATGTTCTCTGCTTTTTTGTGCACATTCTTCTGTCACTCGGATGCCAAAGGCTTTGGAGGATTGATGAGGAAGTGAAAGATAATGAAGCATCTTCACTCTGCAGCGTTGTTGTTAAATCCTTTATTTAATTAAGTTACTCATTCACATTCCATTATATTTTAAAAATAACGTTATTCCTTCCATAATTAAAATTGCTGATAATATCAATTGCCATACTTTTAAAATACATTAATATTATAGTTATTATGCATATCTCCAGTAGTATGACTTTTAGCAAATGTGCTTTCACTTTGACTCATTAATTACATTTCATATTAGTCTACAAAATATTATGCACCGCATTCATTCGTATATCTAAAGTATGCACCATCAATCAATTTATAACATTATCACGACGTACGCTTACACCTTTTAAATTACATTGACACAATTTTGGCAAAATAAATGACATCCAATTACACAAAGAACACAGACTCTAAGCGTTTTATGAATGAACAGCAAACGGCATTAGATCAAATAAAATTTGGTCATAGTCTGAAGGTAGAAAACATGAACGGTATTAGGATGAGTGATTAATATACATAATATTTCAATAAAATAATATCCAGTTGAACAACTTTTTCGATGTGTCCTATTTAACTAACTAATTAGTTTTTTCTAAGGTCAGGTCCCAAAGGCATTACATGATGACGCAGGGCGCGGCGCAACAAACCGGGAGACAAACGGGGACGGGAACTGCGCCTCCGCCCCCTTTTTCAGAGTGTTTGGATTTCATCTTTTCCTTGGCCTTGTATTCCCTCTTGGCCTTCATCTTTCCTTTCCCACTCTCATCCATCCGAGCTTCTTCTTCTGTCTTCTGGAAAATCTGACCTGGGGGAAAGTACACTGGTGGACCTGAGTAAGACAAATTATTGCATATAATGTCTTTAAAAATCTGTTATTTTTTAAAAACTGTATCATGTTTACCTGCCACATTACGGCTTTCCAAATCCGATCTTCCGCTTTTCCTATGAATCAATTCTGCATCTTCGTCAATCTGTCGTTGCTGGACATTATCATCAATTCGGACAGAACGAAGTGGTTGAACTGGATGTGTACCTGTGTATATAGAAATTTTATAAAAAATATTCAGAAAAATTGTCATATAGCAAACTAACCTGGACCATAAGGAATTGATCTGTGAACACCTGAGCCATCCGATTGGTATGTCGTTTTTGTAGACTCCTAAAACAAAGACATTGAGACAGTTATATAATGAATATGACGAACAATATAATTCTCGAGAAAAACAATAAAACTTGAGGACATACAGAATAAGAATGGTCTCCAAATGTAGCCAGTAGTTCATCCAATCTCTTTGGAGGCTCTTCCCCTCCTTTCGGGGGGTAAGGAGATGGAAAACGTTTCACAGGGGACATTTCCCTTTCTCGATGTTCCGTGGTTGTTGTGGACGTGTAATATCTTGCTGCAGGTCTCTCTGGAGGTTCATCATAAGCAGGGATCCTTTCTTTTGGACTTTGAATTATTGGAAGAGGAACACCTCCCACTGGGGGCGGACGGGCACTTGTGGTCGTCAGTGTTGAAGACGTTATCTTGCTGCTGCTGCTGTTATGTTCGTGCGTGTATCCCTTTTGTTGAGAGCTCTGCAAAATTTTCCTAATCATTGGAGGCGTCTTTAAAGCTTCTGCTTGTTTTGGGGGAGGAGTCACACTTCGGGTGCGGTCGGTGATTAGCTCTCGATTGTATTCTTTTGTTTCTCGTGAACTTCTTGAAATTGGAGTACTTGTGTACATTGGGGGCCCTGGCTCTTCCCCGTACCTTCGTCCAGAACTGGATTCTGACATATACGTCCGTTTAGTGGTCTCGGACGTAGAGCTACTGGATTGCATTGGGGGATTAGGGTGTCGGAAATCAGTAGGAATCAAATCTTCCAGCATTCGGTCGGTTTGTCTTCCATCGGTTGTTGTGAGTTGTGGAACAAGTTCAGGGCCTCCTATACAAATGCAAAAATCAATCATGTAATTATTGACATTTCTCATGAGATCACCCATGTACAAGTAATTTTATGTACGTGTATGCCACCCAAGTTTAGAGGAATCACCGTAAAAATGAAATTGGCAACATGACAATTGTAATGGAGATGCAACGTATGTATATGCAAACAAAGTTTTCCGGAAGTTGTTGAAAAACATTTGTTGCCGGATGCGGCTTTAATTACATCATTTCGTAGACGAGAGAGTAATAAAATCGTCATGTTGCCAAGTCCAAGCGATACTAATTAAATTACATGCTATTACCCTTTATGAGTGTTGTGTAAGATGACTTTGCATAAAACTCTTTCTTTTCTACTTTCGGGGATGTCGAGCTGCCACTGTATCCAGGAATTGGAGAAGAAGGTCCCGACCCTTAAAAGACATTTATTTATATTATTACAAGAAGGGAAAACTTATTAATAATTAATTTTACACATACTCAAAACAGTTGTGGAATTTGCAGGTGCCAAAAATTCAATTTGAGGTCTGCTGCTGGAACTCTCAAAACGACTGGAAGAAGATCTGGAAGTAAGGTCATCAGAAAAGGCCACAGACTTTTCCCCAAATCTTTGGGTTGTCCCTCCACTTCCAGAACCGAATCCACTGCTGCCTCCGGAGGGGAGGGACAAATTGCCCCCACCCGTTGTCCCAATTTCCACCCATTTCTCATCAACTTGTTGTGCCGGTTCGTCATTTACTTGTGTTCGTTGAGTCATTCGAAACTCTCGGTACTCATTCGCATTTCCCATTTGTGCGTCTGCAGGAACAACAGTTTCTTGCAAGTCTTCCAACAGACGATCTATATGAGAAACATGAGAAATAAATATAAAAAAAAATCGCAAATAATTATCGGCAACTTACTGAGTCTGTGATCCCAGTCCCCTGTCCCCTGGACATTTGTGTGACTCACTTGGCTGACGCGACTTACGCTCGTCATAATATCTGTCAAAAGTAAAAGAGAGAAGGGATTAGTTAAAAGCCCAAAGATACTCGATTCCCAGTAAATTTAAGATCCGAGAAAAAAATAAAGAGGACGATTATTTTTAGACATGTTCATTTACTTTGGCAAAGCTCCGGAAGTGCGAATCAAAAATCAGGTCATCTCTCAAAATACTAACAACTGCAAAACACGTTGGGTAAATGGCAAAACATAAATTTCAAGGCAGTCGATAATTCTACAGGTTGCCTCTTATCAATATTTTTTGTGAGATTTTTTTTTGAGACAGCTCAAATTACTCTAGTTTAAAAATGAGACCGAATAAGAACATTTTAAACTTTAAGTTTACAGTACACAAAATATGAGATGAAATCAGATAACAGTTAATTCAAAACAATTTTAATAATGATATGTAAAATGTTCAGAGAAGGAACTCTAATTATTACAATTGCGATTTGATTAAGATAAATGTGACTCCTTAAAAAGTCAGGGCTTGACTTTTGCATTTTTGAGACAAGAATCAAAAGTGGATCCGAAAAGTTTGCTAGTTATAAGCTATATATATTATATACAACGTTTGTCAAGCTCCTCGTCTGCATTACACAATAAAGTAGTTGAATATGTATTATCGGCAAACAACATTGAATCACAAAGATGTGTAATTAAGATTCAATTAAGAAGGAGCGAATAGCTTCTTCAAAAGGATTCTGTCTTTCACTAATAAGAAATTGTCCCTAATTGGAAAATCTTACAGACATGGAGATAAAATCATTTTGCTTGAATTAGATGCATTTTCAGCCAACACAAGCTGAGGAGATTAGATAACAATGAGCTATGGATGTGTCCATAATTGGCCATAAATGTTCTAAAATTATCACCCAGAAGAAGAAGAGGGCATTAATTGAATGTTGCACCTGTGTGAAAGAGATAACTGCTGAATGTCATCTCCTTGAATGCTCTCTACAAGGAAGCTCAATTGGTGTCACTTTTACTTTCATTCACAAAACCACCTTGGATTCCGCACCCACGCAACTGTGAATTAAACCCTCTCTATCTCCAGTACCTTTCAATTTAACCATTTAATTCGTTCGGAATTGAATTCCTCAGTTATAAAATATCACGACTGTGTAATTTCCAGTGAAAATTATGAAATCTCAAGCTAAAAATAGTAAAAATCTAAGCACGGAAGCCGGTAGTACTTATATACAATGGGGAGATTGAGACTCACCTTTTTTCTTTCAGTTCCACTGTTCACAACGGAAATCAACCAGTCAACTACTAATATTACATGAAAATGAAATGCAAAACTAAAATCTTGCTAATTTTAATTAATGTGAGGATGAAAAATATGTAACGACCTTCTCTTGGAAAAGGCAGTTGGCAGTCTCACTTTTATGCGTTCACTCCGTTGTAAAGTTTGCAACTAAAGAGGAACAAGAAATGATCTGAGACATGATTTGGAATAGAAGATGTTTAGTCTTACATGGGCTAGATGTTAGTAATGAGATGAGATTTGGCTCAATAGTGTAAATGTGTATAGCCAACTTTTTTTTTGCTCTCCAAGAAACTCCCACCTATTCTTTTACCTACTCGTTTAATAATAATATTGGAGGTAAGTGAATGGGCAGGTGAGAATGTCTTTAATATCCGAGAATACATTTGCTTATTGTACTATGTACATCCAATATATGCAAATAGTAAAAAAAAATATATATATATTTTCCAGTACGTATAAGAGATGATTCAAAGCTCAATAATCTGATCTCATTCTTTGGCTATGATTTTTAGCACATTTTAAATGTGTGAAGAAGACCTTGCATAATATTAGAGGAGAAGATAGCTTTGCCTTCTTTAAATGGGGAGGTTATAAATAAAATGTTTACGTTAAATCATTTTCGCGAAGGAGTCGGATATCTACCTAAATATGAGAAGTATCTTAAGTTTGCCAAAATCGTGGGCTTCATTCATGTTTTTATTTGTTTAATGTGCAGACATTATTATTTATTAATTAGCAAGCAAGCTTTCAGCAAATTTTATGATGTCTGTGCTTGTCAGATGAAAATGTTTGAATTGTCGTATTTTGTCTGTCGACTTCCTATTTGATTTCGTGATCGCCCACTTAATATTTGATTTTATGCGTACACACACTTTGCTGTCATCCCACCACGACCTCAACCCAGTTTAGAGATTTGCCATCTTTTTTTATTGCTGATTTAAACATGGTTAAAGTTTCATAAAATAAGTTTTGAAAAGTGTGGACATTGATCTTTTCCAATAAAAAAACAACACTGGGATTTTCTCTCATTCATATTCTAATATGTAAATTAGGCATATGGACGAATGGACACCCACACTATTTATTAGCAGTTAGTCAGTCAGTGGGGTTCATTTATTTTGTTTTTGTGGCGTAGGTATTCAGCCAGTTTGGTGAAGGCGTGGGAGGAATTTTGCTGAAATGTATGGGCGTCTTCTAATTTGTCTATTATATGCAGCTATCCAATTGTTTACTTCATCTAAATATCCAACAATGGAATTGCCGATGGAGTCAGCAAAGTCTGGAGTGAAGTCACCCAATTTTATATCTTTGGTAAATTTTCAAGTGTCCCTAAAAGGAGGTAGACTTATTTTGCATAGCATCATACCTTTTTTGATTTATCTGTAGTTGTACTAAAATGCATAAGAAAAAGTTCAATCGAGTCACCAAATTAATGCATGCTCAAATGTTGACTAATAACAATTTTGTCAAAGTTAAATGAACCACATCCGAGTCTCATTTTTTTGTATTCACTGAATTCAGTGAATCCTATGAACTCTGTGGTCTAATAAACAACCGCTTATCAATTAAATGAATGGATCCCATGATTTATTGAGAAATTTAGTCTTATCTGTTGTATTTAAAGACGTTTAATTGGAGCTCGAAATTCACACTTGCAAATTAGCAGCACGACTGTCAACACAAGTAAAGTTGTCTCTGGATAAAAATGTTCAACACTCGTCGTCTCACTTTTCTCTTCGGAGTCTGTTTGGTTGCACTCATCATCATTTGTAAGTTTCACATCAATTTGCTGTGCATTTAATTATTAGAAAATATTTATTTATAAAATAATTAGGCGAGTATCAGCCGGTGGCTGCAGATTGGTATCAAAGCTGTTATATCCCATGCACCAGAGGATGCACTCGTCTTCGATCCCCAAGGGCAAGGGCTTTGTGCTACGGTGCATGTATGGCAAAATGTGCTCCCAGAGGATGATGAAATACAACACAAACATTTATCGTAAAATTTTTTATTGTAAAACTTTGTAATTGCAAATAAATGCATTTTAGTTTAACTTAATATTTGTTGGTGGCGGATATTTCTGGAAGCATTTGATAGTTTTTCTATTAAGAAGGAAATGATTGCAAAAATTAGACCAAAGGCCCATAAAAGATACGCTCCCTGAACTTCTTCAATGCTTAATTTTCTTGTTTTTGGTTGAGTACTGGAAATGTACGCAGCTGCATCTGCACACCAAATTTCTCTCGGCCAGTGAACACTTTTCCATTTCTCCATTAAACCGCTTGACACTGTCCAACTTATTCTGAAATTTTGCCATGTTTCATTTGAATAGTCAACTACATTAGAAACAATTTACCCATGATTGAATACATCGAGAAGTTTACTGCTTTTTTGGGTGATTAAAGCTGTCTCAACTTTGAAGAAAGTTTGCTTGGCAAGCGTTGCTTTGCATTCAAGTGTCTGAAGAAAGTTTTCAGCGAGTGCGACGTCAAGAAATGATTTTTCCTTGTGTTATAAAATCAGAACATTTGTTGATAATTTTTTATGATAATTGTTGCCATTTTACAAACCTTTATAAATGCATATTTTCCGGAAAAAGCTTTTTGTGCTCCTTCATTGTCGGACTGTGCAAGCTCATTTTGTGGCACTTTATCGCCCACAGCTTTGTACACTCCTATGCTATTTCCAGACTGAAAGTATATAATTGGAAATTTGTATGGGAAATACATTATCGCGGCCAACAAATTACTTTAAAGAGGGACTCCAAGGCTGAGCTTTCTCTAAATGTCCATTTAATGTGACGCTGTTTGACCAAATCATCTAAACTGTTGACAGCATTGAAAAGTCTTGGAGATGAAAGATACGACACGAGGTAGGCAACATAAATATTTGAGATAATTATAGCCGTCAGCCACCAAAGCATGACTAGAAAACGACTCGTTTTGTTTACAGGAGACACCACACCTATTTAAAGAGATTTTAATAAAGCGACGTGAGAAACAAGTAAATACAGATATTTGTAAGTTTTCATACTTTCTTGAACCAGTGCTCCTATCATGAAATGGAATAATTGTCCCATTAAGTCAAAGAACCGCATGTCGGTTTCCAGCCCACGAATTCGAAGGCTGCAAACATGCATCAAATACATTGTTGGGGCCACTGTAAATATTGAAAGGGCCACTCCAAACCAGACCTACAAGATATTTATATAAACCCAAGCATCATATTTACACATCCGGTGAAAGTAATAAACTGTGATCCAATTTAAATTGCAACCTGACTACTTAAAGGCCGGATTAACACGCTGAGCTTTTCTCCCTCCGAAGGTGGGGGAATAAGGATGGCTATAAAAGACAAACATTTAAAAAAATTATGGGAACAATTGCAGAGACATTAGTACCAGTAGGTTCTTGGTGAAAAGATTCCGTGAAAGCAACAACTTGATATCTCTCAAAAGTTACAGAAAATCCAGCCACTCCTATATCTGCATTCTATACATTTTTTATTATTATTAGTAGTTAAAATAATATTTATAACATTTTAAACCTTGCTGTACACAAGCCCCACCATTCCTGAATATGATCCATTTGGAAGCTCTGCTCCAAAGCTACCATCCGGTGGAAGGAATACTTCACTACTGGAAAGTTCAGCC